>JAOBYK010608890.1:0-11229 GCA_025434845.1 Phenganax subtilis | reverse complement strand
CTACTTCCATCTTTACCAGAACTACGAATATTTGGACACTTCGCGTGGAGAAACTCTCATTACACGAGTAGACTTAACATTCAGTTCAAATAACTGAAAATTACATGAAATTCGAGTCGAGTGACTTGGATAAATCAGTAAGATAAATTCACCACTGAAGGTCTTAAATAAACACTCTCCCAGCAAAATTCTTTTTGTCAAATTAACCCCAATAAAAATATAAAACTTGTGAGAAAATCTCAGATGTTTTTTATTTGGCCCTTATAATCATGTGTAAGAGTAAACTCCAATTATAAGAGAAATGCAGAAATATGAAACTTTTTTCAACAAATCCAGATGATATATTTCCCAGAATTTAGTTATCTTCGGAATGTTGATCAATGAAACAATTTCAAGCAAACATCCTTTAGTAAATTGGCAATGAAATATCAATACCACCAATTATCTTGAAGCACATTCGAAGCCCCTCCTCCCAAAAAACACTATAAAAGCGAACTGCTTTATTTCAACTAGCACGCTTGGCAAGAGCTGACAAGATGAATCGTTTGTCATTTACTATTTTGCTATTCTGTGGTCTGTTTCCATGTTCTGGTGCAGTGGTGAGATTTAAACTCATTTTCTTATCAAAAGTTTATCGAAACAGATCTTTTCTAATCAAGTGTGCTCAACTTGTAGCCAAATGAAAATGATGATTTTTATTACTTGATAGCCTTGTAAAACGAGTGAGAATGTCTAATTTGCTTGCCCTAAACTTCAGAATTCGACAACGAAATGCTGCTCTGTGAGGCTGATTGAAATCCATCCATAGGAGAATACTTTCGAATTTACCAACTTAAATTCTTCTATAGTTGTTGTCAGGTACTTAATAACCTACAAACGATCAAATTTTGTTGTTAATACTTTAGGATATCACTGATGTTGACGATTACGACCCGGGCACATGCGACAAAACCAACCTACTTCAAGTGGTCTCAGTTAAAGATAGAAATGATAAAAAGAAGTTATGGATTTGCCAACAAGAACATGGAAATTACTTGTGGAAGCCTGTGAATGGTTGGTATTCTTCAGAATGAACAAGTATATTCCAGAACTTGTGGCCAGTTCTATGTAACTGAGTTTAGAGAGACTTTCTAGCAAGACTTCGGCTCAGATTTAATTCCTGGCAGAGAACTGATCGTTTCGATTCTCACCTATGTTCGTGCTCAGCTCTTGAAAATGTATCAAGTTCTCCCTGAGGATCGTGACGCTGGATTATCATAATACGACCAATGATATTGAAGAAACTAGGACCGGGTATAGAGATATCTTTGAGCGAGCCGACCAGCCGCATGGCTTAATGGTTATAGCTTAGCACTAGTTAGTATGGTTTAAATAAACTATTGAATACACCATTCTTCAGTCAATCAATTATATAAATGTTTTTTTCAATAAAGGTGAAGCATTTGTTGGCGGATTTCTTCAACCTGCGTATGACTGTTCGGATATTTTGATGCACAAAGCCGACGCCCAAAGTGGCTTTTACTGGGTGACATTTAAAACAAAGACAAAACGAAAGGTAGCCGCGTTAGAGAAGTGTGCAAATTAGAGAGACAGTTGTCCACATTACAGAAAGGGGGTGTCCTCATTAGAGAGAGAGAGAGACAGGTGCCCACTTTGAAGAGAGAAAAAGTGTTCGCACTAGAGAGAGAAAGGTGTTCACATTACAGAAAGAAAGTGCCTGCATTAGAGAGAGAGGTGTCGATATTATATTTAAGAGACGGATTTACTGTTTATTTACCAATAGGTTTGGTGTGATATGACCACAGATGGCGGTGGCTATATGCTGGTTGCTAGGAAACATGATGCAGTGGCATGGGATGTCCCATCAAAAGATAAACCTGCTGATCCACAGAGCTCAGACAAATACTGGACTAGTCAACTGGGAGATGCTCCTATCCTGGACTTTAGAATTCAACTGTCAACCAATGATTCGTTTGATGACACCAAAGCACAATGGTAAAACATGAAACCAAACTTAACTATATCTGCAGTACAGTGAATGAGTGAAAAACGAAACTGTTTTAAGTTGATATTTGCCACATATTTGCCATGCGTAGGTCGTACAGACTCAAGAACAGAAGACCACTGGGGAAACTCATGATCACTGATCGTGGATGTAGCAATCTTACTCCTGGGATTGGAGATATCGCTTTCGTAAAAGATTTGATGGCAGACAAAATTGTAACGACTACATTCAACTGCTCCGTGTTTGGCTCTCCGCTTAGTGTAGCGTTCGGCAAACTTGGATGGGTATGTTAGCATGCACGAATGAGTTCATAATTAATTTTCATTGCAAACAAAAGAAATAGATGGACCAAGATGAAGAAAGCAAACTACTAATCTTGGTATCAACATATGCTCGCAACTGTCGTGAGGAAAAAATTACACTTTCGGAACATCATAGTTGCATGGCAGTATACTCTAGTCAAGAGTCTGACGTATTTCAGCAAACTGATGACAGTCAAACCAGTTTTTGAATAAAACTGAGCTTGAGTCCTTATTTCAACATAGAGTTCTCTTGATTTTGGTACTAAAAAATGATATAATGACTTTGGATTTTAGTCAATGATGAATGAATGCCTGAAGAAGCCTTGCAAAGGGTCTGGATATCTTCACCGCGGCAAAGAAGCAATACGACTTGAACCAACAGGTGTATTTAGGTAAGTAATTAAAGTTTTACATACGCTATGATAAATAATTTACACTAGTTATTCTTCAAAAAGGTTTTCACAGAAAAAGCCATATTTAAGCCGCTCTGGGCACCGCATACCTCCGTCAATGCGTTTTAGTCTACCGCCAGTTACTTATTGCAAATTGACTTTTTTCAGAAATTGAATTTGTATTTTATTTACTGTCTGTCCTATCAGCCTGTCTTTCGCATACGCCCATTGCTTGTTTAAGCTTTCGCCGAAATCTGTTCAATATGTGCGGAGGTATTTTATATTTTACTTGCAGACAAACAAACTCTGTTGTTTTCTGGCTATATACCGTATTTACTCATTTGAGCGCCGCGGCGCTCTTTAAATTTCCAGTGTTTTAGATGCGGCGCTTATTCGGGGGCGGCGCTTTTTAAAAATATTTGGTTTTTGCGTCGATCGTTTGTTATTTTCAACACTGATATGAATGAAAGCAACGGAACAGTTGGATGATGCGAACAAAAAAACGCTGGTTGGTAACGTTCCCATAGAATTGTCGCACTTAATGACGATATTTCTAAAAGCAACCATAGAAAAAAAGCTTGTTTGCATTTAGTTCAAGTTCAAGTTAATAAAAGTTCAAGTTCAAAAAAAAAAGTTCAAGTAGTGAGTAATTAGTGCGGCGCTCATTCGGGGGCGGCGCTCTTTAAATATTTTTGCTTTCAAATGCGGCGCTTATTCGGGGGCGGCGCTCAATCGAGGGCGGCGCTCAAACGAGTAAATACGGTATAGTAAAACTGATCAGGGAACGTTCATAAATATGTTATTCAATGTAGCTATAGTGTGTCAAATGCAAAATCAGGGATGCACCACGACGCAACTGCATACATTGGATGTTTGCAAAACAAGGTACCTCTTTTAAGATACAACAGTTAATACAGATTTAGCTCACTGAAATTGAGAAGGAAAAAAGCAAACTTATTATTGCCTAGGAGGCTACAATAGTAATTCCCATCAACGTTGCATTCATTTCACTAAACCTAACGGAGTAGCGACAATTCGTGATGAAGACAGTAGTTTGGATTGTGGTAACGTTAGATTTTGAATTATAACTCCTTGCCAAGTTATATTCACAGCGGTGTTAATGTACTGCTGTGCGCCAGAGCCGAAGGACCGGAGCCGGACCCGGAGATTTGGCATATTTTGCCGGACCCGGAGTTTGTTCAGCTCTGGCAAAACTCCGGCAGCATTTATTTGCGCTGCAGACTACTGTCGGACATCGGTGAACGTCCCACTAATTTTGGTAAATGTCCGACGAAATATACTCTGAACAACGCGCGATTAGTATCGACAAAAAGCAAAAATTCAAGTGAAAATATTTCATTCTACGTATGACAATGCTTCCACTTTACAATGAAACATTTCCATGAAAGTGCGAATTTTGCGGTTTTGCCGGAGCAGGGAAAATCTTTGCTGGAGCCGGAGTTTGCTTTCCCGGAGCCGGAGGTGAAAAACGCGGAGTTTGCACAGCTCTATGTTAAAGTGTGACGAATACACTTGACTGGATTCCTTAAACATTGAATCACGCGTTGCGACTAACTTTCGAGTTCATTTCATCAAATCAGTTCAAGCAGCAAAAATATGTGAATTTAGTGTTATTTTTGTGCCAGTGCTGTGGATGTTTTGGCCCACTGGGAGGCACAGGAAATTATTGCAATACAAAATGTAACGGATCATTGGGAGGAACTGTCGTTGAATCAAAGAAATTATTTACCTGGATTTGGGTGAGATCTTCTCTTCCCAAACGAATCTGGAATCGGTGCATGGAGTTTCAAAAACAGGAGAGCAACGGCCAAAATGAATGGTACAGCTTGATTGGCGATTCTGTTATTCCTCAGAAGGTTTGAGCTCTATTCTTAGTGTTTTCCTGCGTAAGAGAAACAGATCGAACTGTTATAACTTTATAGCTGAAGATGAATAGTGGATGGTGATAGCATATTATATACATTGCATTACCATCAACTATTACAGAGTCACTAAAACTTCGTTTTAAATTATTCAGGGGAGATGCTCAAATCCGGAATTGCTACGCTTAAATAGCGGGGTATGTTTTAAATGTGTAATCTCATAAATTTTCCTCTGTTTAAACCAGGTTTAAACTAGTGGTCAAATTAGTAATCTACTAACAAACAAATTATCATTTAATTGACACATTATCAGCGTAGCTTTGGCCGCAATATCATATCTAGAGAAATTGAAGGAAAGTATTCTATTTTGGTACAAAACAAATGAACAATGGAAAACTCTCAGTTTTATGTATGATTGTTTCTTTTTCTTAATTCCATAAAGGTTGTAGTCGTACCAGATAGCGCAGCCGCCAAAAAAGTACCGAAAATACCTGGACTGCTTGAATACCGTAAAGATATCAAACAACTTTATGTAAGAGCGAACGAAACTTGGCAATCATTATCTGACAAAAAAGAGGTAATCATGTCTATAGTATAGGTCCAGTAGTTTAAGCGTTTACAAGTTAATACAATGAATATCCTTGGAAAGACAAAGTTTTGGGGTTAAAAATAAAGAAAGTGTTTTAACAGACATTGTGTTTTTCAGGTGAGCGATAAACTACGTGTGTTAGAACAAAATGTGGATAAAAGTCTCGCAGAAACGAAAAAGAATATCACTGCCTTAAAAAGAATTCTAGAACAAAGTATGGACGCTGAATTAGCTGACGTGAAGCAAAATTTGACAGAAATTATTGCAATTCTGAAGGCATTTCACCAATTTACACACGCAAACAGTAAGTACTGCAGTATAGTATTGCCTGTTTATCACTATTGCACACATGACAGACGTGAAAGAGATTGCAATGCAAGATTGTTCTATCAAAAATAAAAAAAACCTGAGACGTTGTCGACCTCATACTACACACATCAAATTTGTCGTAAACAATAAAAACTTGCCATGGTTAATGTGAAATTGATAAATTGAATGATTTATTAACTTATCAGCATGCGCGATAGAAATTTCACACAAACGGATCCAAACAAATTCACCATGTCACTATAAATGCCAGATTGAAAAAACTGGAAGCACAACCACAAGTAAAATTGTCCAAAATTTCGCTCCTTTTGTCGAAACACTTTTATCTTATGGCTTTCAAATATTCATTTGTTTAGTCTTGGCAAAATATCCTCAATGTTCAACATACACGTGGTTAACTGAAGGAAACAGATATTATGGCTTTTCTAGTTCATCAAATCCGAAATGTGATAGTCATTTATCAGGATGGTACAGATTTGGTGGAGCAGCTGGAACACGCATGAGTACAACTTGTCGAAGTGGCTATTACTGCAATACTAATAGGCCTGGTTATCTATCAGGTTCGCATCCAGGAGTGAATGATGGGGTCGTTACACGCACCGCCTGTTTTTATCGCAGTAGTGGATACAGTAGCAGTAGTTATTGCTGCTACTATACACGATCAATCAAAGTACTCAACTGTGGTTCTTACTATGTCTATCAATTGAATGGTACGCCGAACTGTAACGCTCGTTATTGTGGGACCAACTGAATACATTGGTTGATGAGCTAAAATGCGGAATACGCCTCTGATTATGATAGTAGGGTAGTACAAATGAATTCAAAATAAAAATGACTTGATTATGTTACAATGATTTTAAGTGCAAAAAAAATAAATGTAATTGAAAGTCTTTTGGCGTTGCCTCGTATAATGAACTATAATGGAACAAGACGGTTTTGTAACTTGTAATATCTATTAATATAAAGTTTGTGTATGTAATCAAATGCTTGTAAAATGGCCATATCTGTCTCATCATAGCCTGCAAGTCGAGCAGAAAACTTTTTAGGGATCAATGAACAAAGAGATTTTTGCCATGTTGGAAAATATCTGAATTGTCAACAAAGATAATCTTTGTTGAAAACTGAAACATGAAAACTATGCACTAATCCCCTAATGACTCACGGAGAATCCAAAGCACTATATGACTTGCAGTAAAGATTTCTGAATAAACGGTGAAAATTTCCTTTGCATAGCCTAACATTTTGGATAATAGATATAAACACCAATAGCACTATTCGGCTTGAAAAATAGTTGTTGCAGTTATCGGTCATACAACACTTCAGCGCAAGACCTCGAATTATACGCCAACCTCCCGCGACTTTATGGAAAATAGACATTAAACTTTACACTTCAAAAATAAAAGAAGAAATTACATAAAGTATAGTTGAAATCATTTTTACGCAGCCCAGCATGGCTGCTTCTGTATTTTGTGTGCTTTTTCTCCAGATTAATAATCATAATATCAATAATCACAAAAATAGTAACAAAACTTTATTTAACGAGGAACTACATTGTTAACCAATAGTATTCTTCCCAACAGCCGTCAATGTGTATGTTGAACAATTTTACCGAGAATAACATTGACAATAAATGATATACTTACTTCATAATTTAATTTGAGAAAATAAATTTTAAAGCCTCTTTTTATAGGATATAATAGAATAATTTTTAATATCTCGAAAGTTCAGAAAGAAAAGAATTGAATATTACCTTGCCCCACTATAAAATGTCTTGGATTTAGCTTGCTCGGTTTTAAGCAAGCTAACTTTCAAATCTGAGCTAGATAATCTAGTTGGAATTGGATCAGAGTCGGAACGAAAATAAACAATTTACGCGAATACGGAGGCCAAGATCGTTTTAGAGTAATGAATACCCTCAATATATTTCTCATTTTGATTAGATTAAAGATAGGTATCCAATTAAATTTGCAAAAAATTATAATTGAGGGTTCTTACTTATTTACCTAATTAGGCCTTAATGATTTTGCGTGCTTATTCTTTGTGTGAATTAACTTGTAAGAGAGAAATTAATTGTAAACTAACACATATATCTTTTGTTCAACTCAATAGTAAATATTATTTTAAGAATTGCAAGGTTTGTTTGATAACAATTAGAGCAAAAGCTATTTCCTCGTAACTTTGGTCGTACTGTTTGTCGAAACAAATAATAATAGTTTCCTCATGCTATTAATTAAACTTCACGGAAATTTCACAAAGAAATCATAAATATTATCATCCAATATAATCACCAAGCTAATAGCTGTACTATTGTAGTTCGGCTTTTTTGAGAAAGATCGCAACTCTAAATAAACACGTACTAACCTACTACAGTCTTGGAAAAAATTCTCGGAGACTATTTTAATATTACATAATATTTAACACAAAATACTAAAAGTTTACATTTTTTTCTAATCCTATAGTCGTGTTCTCTAATTTTTTCACTCTCTTTCCCCCAAAACAATGTTGGTTCTTATAAAGTCGATTCCAGAGCAATGTAACGTAAACACCAACATTATGAACGGGGGGAAGGGAGATACAATTTAATAATTAATAATTTGAAAAGTCTACGAATTCTTTTCCAAGACTGTAGTAATTCCTTGTAAGTTTAAGATGAGTCTAGATGCACATGCATAGGTTAAACTTTAATGCAATACGAGCATAATGATGCTAAGGGTTATAATACTTAAATATATAGTTTATCAGCAAAATTCTACCTATCAAATTTGCTCCCGTAAAAATAAACTTGTGTGAAAATCTTAGATGTTTTAATAGGCCCTTAAAATAAGTATATAACTACAGATTACGATTATAAGAATTATTCGCCAGAAGTGAAGAATAACAAATACCTTGTTCAACAAATCCAGATGGTATTTCTCAGCATTAAGTGTTTATATATTTGAAAATATCATTAATCTTGATATTTTCAAGCAAACATCCTTTAGTAAATTAGCTATGAAATATCAATAACTATATCAATTAATTTGAAGCATATTCGAAGTCCCTCCTCCTAAAAGACATTATAAAGGTGAACTGCTTTGTTTCAACAAGCACTCTTTGCAAGAGCTGACAAGATGAATCGTTTGTCGTTTACGCTTTTGCTATTCTGTGGCCTGTTTTCATGTTCTGGTGCAGTGGTAAGATTTAAACTCATTCTTTTAATAAAAGTTTATCCAAAGAGATCTCTTCTATTCAAGTGCGCTCAACTTGCAGCCAAATGAAAATGATGTTTTTTATTACATATTTGATAGCCTTGTATAACGAGCGAGAACATGTCTAATTTGCTTGTCCTTAAAACAAGGGCCCTATAAACTTCGGATTGCGATAACCAATTGCTGCTCTTTAACGCCTCCTGAAATCCGTCATCTATAAGATTGCTTTCGAATGTACCAACTTAAATTCTTCTAGTTGTTGTCAGGTACTTAATACACTACAAACGATATCAAATTTTGTTATTAATACATTAGGACATCACTGATGTTGACGATTATGACCCGGGTACATGTGACAAAACTAATCTACTTCAAGTCGTCTCAGTTAAAGACAGAAATGATAAAAAGAAATTATGGATTTGCCAACAAGAACATGGAAATTACTTGTGGAAGCCTGTGAATGGTTGGTATTCTTCCAAGTGAACAAATAGAAATGAGGTCTTGTAGGTGGTTTTTGGCAACTGATTTTCTAGCTCAACGATCAGAGCATTGCAGTTTTAAAGGGTCTCAGGTCCAGGTTTGATTCTTGCCAGGGAGGTGATAGTTTCAATTTCGCTAATTTTTCCAAAGTAGAGCTGAGTTGCAAAGCATCATTGGGTGAACCGCTGGGCAGGATAGTTTAGTGGCAAGAGCGTTGCACAGGAGTCTATCTGTTGCTTAAACAAACTCTTGAATTCCTTATTCTTCCGTGTATCAACGACGTAAATGTTCTTTAAATACAGGTAAAGCAAGTCTTGGCGAATTTCTTCAACCTGGCTACGACTGTTCGGATATATTAAACCACGAAGCTGAGGCGCAAGATGGCTTCTACTGGGTGACATTTAAAACAAAGACAAAACGAAAGGTATGCACATTAGAGAGGTTTCCGCATTAGAGGGGTGTCTACATTGAAGGTTGTTTTCGTTGGAGAGATACTTACATTAGCGAAGCGTCTTAACTCAGTAGAAAAGTTCATGTCAGAGAGACACTCGCGTTAGAGAGGTGTTCACATCACCAAAGTGTTTTCATTAAAAGGGTTTCCCCTTTCGAGAGGGTGTCTTATTGGAGAGGTACATACAACAAGAGAAGTGTCTGCCTCCAAAACGTCCATGTTAGAAAGATACCCACATTAAGGACGTGGTCATATTACATTGAAGAGATCAATTTACTGTTTATTTACCAAAAGGTTTGGTGTGATATGACGACAGATGGCGGTGGCTATATGCTGGTTGCTAGGAAACATGACGCAGTGGCATGGGATGTCCCATCAAAAGATAAACCAGCTGATCCACAGAGCTCAGACAAATACTGGACTAGTCAACTGGGAGATGCTCCTATCCTGGACTTTAGAATTCAACTGTCAACCAATGATTCGTTTGATGACACCAAAGCACAATGGTAAACTTACAACCACACGGTCATTATAAATGTACCATATGTTGAAAACAATGTTTACAAACTAAAACTCAGCTTGTGATATTCGAGATATTTCGTAGTACATAACAAACCCGCTCATAAAAAGTAATTAAATGTGAGATTCGTAATATACCTTGCTACAAAAACACAACTGTTCTTTTCTATGCTTGCACTTCTGTTTTTAAAATGAAATGTGCATATCATCCTTCGTTCGTAACGGCCGCGTCGTACAATCGTAAGCTCACTAATATATGCAGTGCGGCGAAAATCTGAACTGTTTTCAAGTTCCTATTTGCTACAAATTTCTTGTGAAGGTCGTACAGACTCAACAATAAAAGACCACTGAAGCAACTCATGATCATTGATCGTGGATGCGACAGTCTTACACCTGGGATTGGAGATATTGCTTATGTGAAAGACATGATGACAGAAAAAATTGGAACGACAACATTTAACTGCTCTGTATTTGGTACTGCGCACGGAGTTTCCTTTGGGAAGCTTGGATGGGTAGGTACTGAAACACATTTCAGTTAGCTTTGCGCTACTCTTTTGCGTGAAATTTACAGAGTATTTGTAATATCGAACCAGGGCATGGGCAAATTATAATATGGTATTACAGTATAGTGATATATGTAATTCAGTATATGCGGGTAATTTAATGATGAAGCAAGTGATAGATTAATTTTGTGTTTTTAGTCAATGATGAATGAATGTTTAAAAAAGCCTTGTTCTGGGTCTGGATATATTCATATACCAGGAAAAGCAATACCATTTGATGGTACAGGAGTATTTAGGTGAAGAGTTGTTCTCTTTAGATCGGTATACTTCATTTTCACAACAAACTTGAAGTTACGACTCTTTCTTACAGCTATAGTGAATCAAACACCAAATCTGGTATCGACAATGACGCGACGGCGTACATTGGATGTTTGCATAAAAAGGTTACAATTTAAAATGGTTTAAAAAACGTTTAAGCCTTGGGCAAACTAGGAAACAATGCTGCGGAAACAATTGTGATTCGCGATGTTTCCTCAAATGTTTCCCCGTTTGCCCACCAGTAGAAACATTGTTGCGGAAACAAAATTGGC
>JAOBYK010608668.1:0-11231 GCA_025434845.1 Phenganax subtilis | reverse complement strand
CACGTCCCACTTGGAAACCAGCATTTGTTGAAGTGGTTAACGTGTTGAAATAAAAGTTTACCTACCTACCTACCTACTTATTTTAGATTTTAATAATGTTATGAAAATTTTATTTCACTGTAAGCAAAAATGAGTGCATGCGATCGCCTACTGTGCTTTACTCAGAGAGAGGCGTAGCCAGGAATTTTGGTCAGGGGGCAGAAAAATCGTTGGTGGGGCCAGGTCGCCAATGTGACCCGAGGCAAAAGATCTCGTAGGATTTTCTGTGCATGGTGATAGAAAGTACGGCTGAGAACGAAGAAATGTTGACAAATGTGATATATTTCAGCTTTCACTATTAAGACCATGCACACTTCGCTTATATGCTGTATCGTTAAAGAAAAATATTTAATAGTGTTACCTCAGCATAGTGAAGCTAGACAGAGGAACGTAGGGTCCAAACAGGCCAGTCAAGTGTTTGCCGCAAATCAGAGAACAAAATTGTAGGTTTCACATTAATGCACTGCAACACGGACACGCTGCAGACTTTTTGCAATATTGCCGGCATGAAGCTACATACTCAAGGATTTACTTATTTTCACCAAAATTTTTTTTCAAAACGGCCTAAAACTTTACCGGGGGGCGGGGACCCTGACCTAGCTGGGCTGGCTTTAATATAGGCATCTGATTGCTTGCAATGAACTGGATTTCTCAAATTTAGCTTTTAAGGCGGTTCTTTACAAATTGATTACAAATCCTAAACTTAAAAAATGCACGTTGCCCCCTCTGCCAAAATCCATGATAGCCAGACGAGCTTAATCTAAGGTGCTGCCTTACTGAACAAGACTTCTCCTGTCAGAGTCTGAAGGTATGGCTCAACCTCAACATTATAGCATACATCCTTAAGGCCATTTCCATTACGGCCGCTTTGCCCGTGCGGGCGGAGCACACAGTTTTAAACATGGTCTGTTGTTACTTGCTCGCTCTTGACCTCGCGTGCACGCGGAGAAAGTTGAATTACTTTTAGCTTTCCTAGCGTGCACGGGAGACCAAGCACACACAAACAACGATAGAGCATGTTCAAAACTGTGCGCTCCTCCCGCGCGGGCAAAACGGCCGTAATGGGAAATGGCCTTTAAGAAGGGATGCGACAGGTCTCGCACGTCATCATACCTCCTATGAACGAATCTGCTTTTCATGCAGTACATTACATGATCAACGTCGAATTTCTTGCCGCATGCAGACATTGATGAGAGGTGTTTTGGTGTTCAGCGGTACCTAAGGCTAAGCGCATCGTATATAGCAAAAATACTTCTTTAGAAAGCATGGCACTCTAGAAGGCGTTTTTAAGACTGCATCGCCCTGCCCGAAATAGTGTTTAAATTAACCAGAAATGTAACACGGCCTTCGCAAGCAATGAAAATGGGAAAAATGACAGTACAATCAAAGAGTGATCGAAATTGAGCATGGCTCTTTTAGTCCTCTAGTGTTCTCCCCATACGGCGGAAACGGCCGAGAAGCAGAGCATTTTCTCAGTGAACTAGGTCTGGAATACACCAATTCGACAAATCGGTCCGTGGGCACTGGGGATGAGTTTGGGGGTGAAAATTATTTATACAAAGCTAGTACAGAAACATTTTATCGCAAAAATTTTTGGCCAAGTGTAAAGATGGAGTCAAAGAACATACAACAAAAACAATTTGCACCAAGAAAAAAATACCTAGACAGGTTTTGTCTATATAATATTCACCCTCAAACTCATCTCCAGTCCACACGGACTAGTTCGTCAAAGTGGTGTATAGTCTACGAAAAAGCAAATACAGCAATGTTATCCAATAGCTGACACCCAAGCTGTCCTTTAATCTACTGAGATCAGCGGTTTTATGTAGGAGAGGATCTAGAACTAGCATGCAAGTATGACTTGAACAATGATTTTAGCCAGGCACAAATCGCAAACGTAATCGGCAAAACAAGATAGATGTGTGATAATGTGTATAAGCATTCACGTATAGAACGCTTTTTATCTAAAACTCATAATTTTTTTCCTCTTTTAATATATTAAATCTATTATATATAAAAAAAATCTATAGATTTCTAGGGACTTTATAACACTTTTTAGTAACACATTTTAAGTTCTTGAAGAGATAGTGTTTAATTAAAGTTATATTAGGATTATTTCTTTTTTCTCTATTTTGAGATAAGGTTATATTTTTCCTTTTCGCAGTTGAAAACACATATATAATCAATGTTTAGTATATTTTTCACACTCACGTCTTATTGTAGCTTGTCATGTTATCTAAAAGCGATCTATTTTTCTATATTTGAATCAGCTGCCGTTGAATCAGCATCATGTCTGGTGAGACAAGTTCTGAGAATGTGCTTGGTCGAACAGAACGTTCTCAGCTCTCTGCCGTAAAGGAGCCTTCCAGTTTAGATACTCTAGAATATTACCTGTATGGCAAGAATAATGTACGTGCTATTGATGTGGAAAACATAAAAAAACAAAATAGTACGGAAGAGGGTGGAAAGGAGTGGAATAAGAACGAGGAATTCTCTTACACAAAAGGTGCGGTATACGACTGGCTTATTTTTGGTAACAGTGTAACTGTTTTAATGCACCTATTTTTATGGGTCCCCGGGCGGGAGGCAGGCAAAGGTGGAGTCGAGATTCGTCATTAGCGAGGTTTAGCAAAGACGACGCGGGGTCAACGAGGACGTGAAAATGAGCGTGTCAGGGGCGTGATATGCCCATGTATGGATGTGCAACGCCATTTTTACGCCATTTTATGTCCTCGTTGACGTCGCGTCTTTGCTAAACCTCGCTCTTCGACAATCAATACGCAGCGAACCGTGGCCTACCTAGCTATTTTTTAGCAGTGTTAAGAACATTGGACAAATGCAGACTTTTCTCTCCGTGGACAATGCTGGTCTCATGATACGGCAATGTTTCCTAACCTGGTCATTAGATAATGAATGTGCATTCCGCTTATTTGCACTTGATATTAAGAATTGAAAGTGGGGCCAACAGTTTAAAGAATCCTCGTCAGCACTATAGAACCCATTCACACTGCACCAGATTTGCAAAGTCAGGACCTCGAATTCTACTGTTTGCGATGTGTCGTGACCCATGCAAATCCGGTACGGATTGTGAACGGGATCTAGGAATATTTCGTTTTTTTGTTGCGAAAATTACAATTGAAATACCTTTAAAAATATTTGCGTACTTATATTGAAGTGAAAGATTACATCCTATGTATATCACAAAGAAAGCAAATAACTTTAAAACAGGTCACGCACTAGATCACCGTCTTTTGTTATATTTCTGCTTTGGTTGAATGCTATCAGTCCTTTCATTTGTACTTCATCGTACTCTTTTAAATCATTTTGATAATAGTAAAATAGTATATAGTTTACTGAAACGACAAAGTTAAATCACGTATATTATAGTATGTAGTTCAGTTTATTCTAGGCATAGTCTTTAAGCCAACTTTGTGCGAAATGGTAACAAGAATAAACGCTGACTGAAGACTAAAAAACTACAGCAGTTGCTAAGTATCTTGCTTCATTCATCGAACGAATCTCTCTCCACGAGTAACGTTCGAAACAAAACCTTTCTACTGACCAAAGCTCTCTTTCGAGCGTTTTTCCTTTAGATTTCTTTCCATACGGTACTAACTTCTGACCACCCATTACCATAATAGAATTTCCATGAATTACTGCTACGCACCCTCTTCTCTCTTCATTTAGGCTGGGGAAACTGTCACAAATTTGCGTTTTAACATTATACATCATGCAACGCGCTAATGGCTGCCCATTAGAGCTAACTCCCCCAATTACAATAATGCTATTATTATACTTAACAGTCGCCATTTCACTCACTTCAAAACGCAGTGGCGACAACTCAGCACATACATTTCTCACGATATCATACTGCAAGACGCTTTTGCTGTTACGTATAGTGCTACCTGTATTTGCTATACCAGCACTACTACTTCCCATATCAACACTGGTACTAGCACCACTAACAACACCAGCATATTCAACTGGTATTTCACCACCAACACATACAATCTTATCACCAAACAGCTGTGCACTATGATTCCACCTTGCAATTGGCATCTTAGCAACCACCTTAGTATGATAAGGTGACACTAGTTGAATCTCATGGATATCAGCAGAGATCCTGCCTTGCTCGTCTCGACCACCTAGTACATACATATGATCCTTATACACCACACTACAGTGTCCAGACAACTTTTTCGGAAGCTTGACAGGAAATTCAGTAAATCTACATGAGGTTGCTCTGGAAATAGTGGTTGGAATGGCTGGAATGTCCGTATTCATTCTTTGAATTTCATTCGTAGTGGGATATTCACACAGTTTTTCTTCATTTCTATAATAAAAAGAATGGACACTTTCTCCGCCTGTGATAAGCAGTTGATTATGGTAAAGCACTGCTGAGGCACGGAACAGAGATCTCCCCATGTTGCAATCAATAGTCCAGGATTCGTTAACCTTGCTGTATTTTTCTGTGCTGATTATATTATTGCGATTAAAGCCAATACAACGCCCTCCTGCAACGAAAACATTCCGCCTTTCGTTTGACCTTTTTATCAGTTCACTTTCAATTCTAGATACCTTTGCCAGCGGTGCCATGAAATTATCTAAACTAGCTTTGGTTTCTTGATTATGTTTCTGCTGTTGAAGTTCATGACCGTACAAAGCGCGGTCCAAGCGGTCAAGTTTTGAATCGACGCTATCAAACTTGGTGTGTGCGGTTTCAGTCAGATCTTTAATTTTATCGATTGCAGTACGAACGTTACTTTCTACATTACACAACGTGGTTTGTGCATCTTCAATTTCTTGGCTCAAATTTTCGTCGTCATGTTCCTGCTTTCGCTGCTCACTCTCGTTCACGATGTCGTCAAAGCCTCGGTCTACTTTGTTGTTTAAGTTATTCAGTTCGTTATCTACAAATTCAGCTAGACCATCGATTTTATTGACTGCAGAGTCGAGTTTTCTATCCACATGACTCAACCTGCTTTGAACGAGTTCGGTGCGAACGTCCTTTCGTTTGTATTCCTGGCTTCGAAGCTCTCTCACGAGTTCGTCAAAACGTTCGTTGAATTTGGTATCCATGCTATTCAGTTTAGTGTTCACCACTCTAGCCAGGTCATCAATTTTATTGACAGCAGAACCGATTCTTCTCTCCACATTATTCAATCGGTTTTGAACGACCTCAACTTTATTGCTCAACTCCTCGCATTTATGGCACTTCACTTTTCGTTTTTCACAAATTTCCGTCTCATGATACAACAACTCGTTCTTGTTAACTGTAACTTCGCAGCCTTCATTGGAGCAGGTAGCTGGAGCAAACACGCAATTATTAACGTGTCTTTCAAGGTCTTCTAATTTAACGTACGGTTGACAACCACGGTGAAAATACTTACAACGAATCTTTAATTCAGATAGGCACTCGATTAAAACCCGTGGAGCGACACTTAGTGTATTGAGGGTAAGGTATTCCTTACAAACAGGACAAGTTGGAGAAACCCTAAGAGATGTTGTAATGCAGCCACGACAAAATATATGTTGGTTTCGATGGCACATCACGGGATCTTTGAAGACATTGAAACAAATGGAACAATGAAGTCCTTTACCAACAACACTTTCAAATCGTTCGTCTTCATAGCCACATTCGTGTGCCGCTATCATAGCTGCAAGTTGCTGCGTATTTCTGTAATATTAAACGGAAATACTGTTCTCTACATAATTATGGGTATTGTTCAAACCATCATCTGGATATATCTGGCTGGATAGCTGCATTTTACAATACTTGATCTTCCTGTTCTTACAGTAGCCAGGGAACAGCAGTTTCTCCTGTTAACTACAACGGCATTTCGAAATCGAGTCGCCAACATGCATTTCTGAACTTTCGAATAGAAACCGTAGACTTGCCAATTCTAGACTACTAGAGCCACTTGTTATGGTTTACCAAACCTCACATGATTTAAAAGGTCACGCGACCTTAGCAGGAATCAGCCTACCAGGAATTCTTGCTTCATTTCCTTTAGGCCGTATTCTCTGGCACGAAAAGTCGCTTAGAAAACGTTTTTCGTTGCCCCCCTTCGGGCACTACTTTAAAACACAATAGCAAGTTAGGATAAACCATAGAAAGGCTAGATTGCAGAATACCCGTCCAGAATTCATACCATATTATTTAGGTGGATACGCGGATACGCGGTACGTGGATACGTAGTTAGAACTTATTAGGCAAAATATTGGGTCGGCGGAGAACATCAGTGTTATTGTAGAATTAGAGTTTGCTGGATACGATCAATGTGGATACGCGGATACACAGTACAGTGAAATCGGGTTAGAGTTAGGGGAAGGATTAGCTAGGGTTAGGGTTAGGGTTAGTGTCAGGGTTAGGGTTTGGGTTAGGGTTAGCCAGGGTTAGGGTTGGGGTAGGGTTAGGGTTAGGGTTTGGGGGTAGGGTTAGGGTTAGGGTTAGGGTTTGGGGGTAGGGTTAGGGTTAGGTTAGGGTTGGTCTCACTGCGTATCCGTGTATCCAGTCAACAGTTTGTCTACAGTGTGTTTCAAAAAAAACGGAACACTGTAGGCATTACAAATTAGTCAGATGCATAAATTATATGTTATTGTCGATTTCAGGTCACTTTTCATTAAAATGTTCGGAAGTTTGTTCCGAAGTTCGCAAGTTTGTTGCTAAGTTCATATGTTCGTAATGCGATTCAGAAACCGGTTTGTAAAGTAAGCATTTTATTGGCTACTTTTTCTTTAGTAGCCAATCAGAGGCTTTGTTTACAAACTTATTCCTTACCCATGGGAGACGCAAGGCTTTCAAGTTTCAATGCATTACACCAATTTGAATTCATTAAAATTTAATTTATGCATCTGACTAAATTTGCAATGCCTACATAAATCAGTGTTCCGTTTTTTTTGAAACACACTGTATATTGCTATTTACGTCATATGTCTTATTTTCTTCTGTATATTTAAGTGAGACTAACATATGTTTAGAATCGACTTAATTTTTTAACAGATATTGCTCAATTAATCTCATGTCATATAAACTTTAAAGTCTATGCCTCGTTCTTTCAATCAGCGACTTCGTATCCGCGTATCCACTGAAAAATAGGTCTTGTCCAGTATTACTTAACGTGGGTACCAGTTCTAATATAATATAATACTGTGTCTATAGTTTTATTACGTCATTTTAAAGTAAGCTCACCGCGTAGCCACGTATCCGCGTATCCACTCAGTGCTGTGTCTACAGTTTTACTACGTCATTTTAAGTTTGTTTCACCGCGTAGCCACGTATCCGCGTATCCACTCAGTACTGTCTCTCCATATGTGTCTCTATTATTATTACATCATTTTAAGTTTGTTTCACTATTATTATTACGTCATTTTAAGTTTGTTTCACTGCGTAGCCACGTATCCGCGTATCCACTCAAGTATTGTGTCTTATAAATGGACGGGTATTCTGCAATCGCTCCCATAGAAAGTCCAAATTCACTTGTCCCAACCTCCACAAACCTGCTGTTTTTGAGTATTCCTTCTTCGAAAATTCAATGAATTTATATATTTCGATTCGCAATCTTTCGACGCCATTCTGATTCACGAAAAGCTGTGATACTTGGTGTAATATTCGTCATATATCGCAGATTCAGCAGTTTATACTGGTATTTAAATGAAGTTTCGATCATCCGCTGTGCAAGTAAGCTTCAAGAAGCTTTGGATGGATCACTTTGGATGCAGTTTCGCGAGGCTTTGAAGATATTTTCAGTTCTTTTTAAACTACATTAATTAAACAAAACTTGAAAATTAATATTAAAAAAAAACTTCTCGCGATTTTAGAATTTTTATAGCATGCTGCTCTTGGAATTCACTACAGTTAGACTAAGTTTATTTACATACTTCAAAATCAAATCATCCACGAGCGTTTTCTTTCTAGTCGAACTGTCGAAGTTATGGAGAAATTGAACTGTTTAATCACATATAATATATGCATTTTCTAAGTAAAACTATTTACTGCATAGCAATGCTATTGGTTAAGAATTTCCAAAGCATATGTTAGAGACGAAATCTTACCAATCGAATTCTTTTTCGGGTAGTTTGAATTTTAATTATGCTTAGCTGTGACTTACTCTGGACGACCCACCGCTGTGTCGATCCACTAAACTCAGTCGAACACGAAAACTAAAGAAACCCTTGAAAACTACGCGGAACACGTTTTCTTTCTAATGCTGTAGCTACGCTTTTGAAGGATAAAGCAGTTATTTCTCTCTCTTTTCATAAATTTACTTTAGGAATTCTTCTATTTTTCTCGTATCGTGTTTGTCTTTCTTTATTCAATGTGAAAAAACCTCACATCACTTAGCAGAAAACAAAGTCTGGACTTCTGTATACTGGTGTCGCCGTTGCTTTAGTTTATAAACTTAAGTTGCTGGTTAAAATCATAGTAAAGGAACGACTAATGCATTGTCTATCTTGAAACAATACCCATATCCACCAAATATTTAATCTAAATTTATATTATAAACAAAACCTCCGACATTTCAAACGAGATTCGTCATTGTCATCTGATTGGGCCAGGTTTTAACTGTTCTCATCGATGTGGACAAGCATCCAGTCTTGCAGATGCACTCAACACTCAATCAAAGATTGCTGAGCTGGTGAACGCATCATCCAAGTTTTTTTCCAGCCCTTCACCCTCAAGCACCCAGACATTACTGACCCGATTATGAAAGATCGACCTTTGCATATCAACACTGGGACCATGATGCTGCTTGAAGTTTGCTCTATAGATATGTTGGACAAGGCTGTGGCAAGTTGGAGGCAAGACGTCGTCTGTCTCCTGCAGATAACTTGGATGACATGAACACCCGCTCCACAATTTTTGATAGAGTGTGTTAACGGCGTGTGCAAGACTGGATGTTCGACCATGTGCTGTTCTTGCAAGACTGCTGACTTGAAGTACACCGACTTATGTTCGTGTTGTGATTACCAGAAAGCAGCAGCTGCAGATGATGATGGCGATGACAGCGGGCCTGGTCAAATCAGATGACGATGACGAACTTGAAGGATTTGAGCTTGGTTTTAGGACAATGATAATGGTTTTTGGTAAAACTTGTTCGATTGAAAGAGCTAAGCTCAACATTTTTGTCATTACATGCACAATATTCACGGCTTGTATAATCAGTAATCCAAGAGTACTATAATCTCGCTAGGAATATCAGAGGTTTTATTGCGTTATGATTGTATACATTGATATTCGGTAGATATTGATACAGCTTTAAGATAGACAATTCGTTGGAAGTTCTTGTACTATATGGTTTTAACCAGTGACTTTAGTTTATAAACTAGAGCAACGCTGATGTAATAATGTAGAAAAGATGTATAGGATAGGAAGTTGAAGTACTATAATCATGTGTTCTTTCCTTTTCGTAAAAATCCCGACTTTGTTTTCTCTCAAGTGATGAAGTTCTTAATTTTTTCTGGTTGAAAACTGAAAGACGAGCACAATGGCAAAACGGAAGAATTATCAAAGTACATTTATGAAAAGAGAATGAAATATCTGCTTATATCGTCTAAACGTGTAGCTGCAGTATGGGAGGAAGAATACGTTCCACAATTTTCTCAGGAGGGCTTCGCAGTTTGCGCGTTTGGCTCATTTTATTAAAGATAAAGGTGTTTGCAATTTCGAGTAAAGTCTCAAGAGCAGCAAAACAATGCTAATATATACAAAGCTATCTGAGACGTTGTAAATAGTCTTACTGAGAAAACGCTTATATTTAAGCAGTTCATAGTCTATGTACCTTTGACTATAGAAACAAAATGCTCATGGATGATTTTGATGTATTTTAAATGCAGTTATTCTAACTTTTGTAAATTCCAAGAGCAGAATACTAAAAACATTCTCCAATTGTAAAATGTTGTTTTGATTATATAGTTTTTAAGTAAAGTTTTTGGCGTTCTCTGATCGTAAAATTTATTTGATACAAGCCTTCGACTGCCAGTCTGCAGTCTTTGGCGGGTGAAGTGAGTCAAAATCTATATTGTTCTGGTAAATGTTGTGCATCAGTATCAGAGTTTAATATGTTTGCTGTATGCCAGCTAGGACTCCACTGTTTCTCTGTGTCGCGAGGTTGCTTTGTTCTGTTTTTCGCATTCATCAAAGTTGATTTCGTGGTCTTCAGTGCAAACATGTTTTGCTATGTGTGAATCGGGTTTGTAATGTTTGACGTTTCTTTGATGTTCCTTTTTCTCGTTTCGAAAGCTCTACCGTTCCTTCACCTGTCGAAGACTGCAGGCTGGCAGTCGAAAGCATGTATCAAATAAATTTTACGATCAGAGACCGTCTCCAATGACTTTTACTTAGTTTACTATTGATCCTGTTCGCGCCGCCAGCATTTTTAATAGCTTTTAAGCGTTCTTTAAATAATTTAGTTTAAAAAGAACTGTGAAAATTTGCTCGAAACCTCGGAAAACTGTCCTCAAAACTTCCTGCTTCCTGTGCAAACAGCGGATTTTGGGCAACTTCATTTAAATACCAGAAAAAACTGCTGATTCTGCTAAATATGACGAATATTACACCAAGTATTCTTGAATCAAAGTGGCAGGTTTGTGAAGCATGAGCGGCATGAGAACCGTCAAAGGACTGGGTCAAGCACGGTGATTGGTGGAAACGTCAACTTTTCTTCCGGTCGACGTCTGTTTAAGCTCTCTAATGTTAGTGGTGACTGAAGTCACTTTCCATGCAGGAATACTTCATATAAGTATCAACCTAAGGCTCTGCGGAGGAGAGAACCAGTTGCTGTGCTTGATTAAAGTGCATATGCGAGGAAATATTTGTTATCTTATTTTAGGTGATGTTTTAGTGATGTCATAAGTTCCTGTAAAGTTTTTCTGTATCTCTTTTCATTTTCGAGGTGTAAAAGTTGGTTTGAGTTTTCGCGAAATTACGCAACTTATGACATGAAACTACGTTTTACAACATTTTGCTACTAAACT
Source organism: Phenganax subtilis (assembly GCA_025434845.1). Taxonomy (NCBI): domain Eukaryota; kingdom Metazoa; phylum Cnidaria; class Anthozoa; order Malacalcyonacea; family Clavulariidae; genus Phenganax; species Phenganax subtilis. The sequence goes on along the minus strand of JAOBYK010608668.1, from coordinate 215 downwards.
TTCCAATTTCACTATTTTTAACACTTTCTTTCTTGCTTGGGGTTGTCAATTTCATTTTTCATGTCTGGATAAAAACAATCAATGCATGGCTGGAATAATTCATCGCTAAGAGGCGGAGCTATTGCAAAAACCCCGTTGAATATCACTGCATTCTCATTAGCCCTTTTCAATATTCAACCGTACACGGAGAGACAAAGTTATGGGCATAAAATCCG
>JAOBYK010608667.1:0-30067 GCA_025434845.1 Phenganax subtilis | reverse complement strand
TTTGTATAAAGTATTTGTTTTGGTTTATAAAGTTCATTATCAAAACATTTAATGTAGTAAGAAAATCCACTAGGATCGTGTTTTTGATATTGTAAAGTTGAGTCTCCTAATTTATTATTTATAGGTTTTAATAAACATTCAAAGTCAGCATAAATTATAAATGGTAATTTTCGTGAAAATTGATGATTAGTAAATTCTATTATTGATCCTTTTTTGGCATTTTTGTATTTGAACAATTATTTTCTTTACAATTTACAAAATGTTTGTCAAGTAAATCTTGTCTTCCAAAAGAATTTAAACAATTATCACATATAAATTTTGCATGACCATTTGTTGAAACTTGAGTTGATAATAGTCTACTCATATTTTTAATAACCGTAAAATGTCTGTCTTTTAAAAGTAGTAATCTTACATTCACTTTCTTTTGATCTTTACTAATTCTAAGTGGATAAACTGAATCTCCGTTGTGTCCAAATATATTTATAAGTATTCCAGGATTTTGTCTCTCAAATTTATCAACTTGAGAAAATGGATTGTTGCTTTCTTCTGTAAGAGAAACTGGAAACTCAATTCCATCCAAATTTAATTTTTTTCTCTTTTCTCTTAAAAATTTTGTTATTTTATTTGGATGTTTTTTATCATTATTTGTATACAATGAAATAAGTGTAGCCCAAATAAAACATTCTTGATCAGAATTTTTAGGATTTATAGTTGCCTTTTTACTTGCTAATTTTTTCGAAGTAGGAATATAAGAAGAACCTTTTAGAGGATTATATTTACTTCCAACAACTTCTAAAAGTTTAATATGATGAAATGCCCATCCTGATCCTTTTTTTTTGATATTTGCCTAATGACTCAAATATTTTTTCTTTCATTCTATAATAAACTTCTTCTAAATTTGTTCCTTTTAAAATTACTTCTTGATTAGAACTAAAATGTGCTTCTACAAATTCACCTATTGGATTTTCATGATGGCCCAATTTCACCATTTTACATTGTAAAATTAGTCTAACTTTATAATCTATAAGTTCTTCTCTTATAAGTTTAAAAAGAGGAATCTTTGCTTCTTCAAAAAATTCACTAGGAAATTTATAATGAGGTCCGTTTGATCTATATCTCTTTGCAACACCTTTCATCGATTTTTGAAATAAAGTAAACTCAATAATATCTGGATTGTCTTCTTTTTTTACTTTTGGCTTCATGTACTGCATTAAGTCACCAGTTTTAATAAATCTCTTTAGGTCATAAACTTCTCTTCTTCTTATTTTAATTAAATTATTTTTTTCTTCAACAAGTATTTGTTTCTCTTTTTTGTAATCATGACTCCAAGACGTTTTAATTTTACCTTCAGCTCTAAATTTTTTCTCTTTCTTTCTTGTTTCTTCTAATTGAATTGTTAACTCATTAATTTTCTTTTTGTAGTAGTCTCTTGCTTCATCTAAATATTTATAATAACTCTGTTTTGTTTTTCCCAATTTTGAATTTAAGTTTAAATTATTAAGATCACTTCCTTGTATAATCCTCTTTGCTATTCTTAAATTTATATTTTCATCTTCATCACGAATTTCTTTTTTATTAGTAAGAAATCTCTTTTTTGGTTCTAGGATTTTACTCCTTAATTTGTTAATATTATTGTTGTTGTTGTTTTTGGACGTGATGGTCCTAAATTAAAAATAATTAAGTTAGGACCAATAAGTCCTTATTTATTATATAATATTTTACTTTTCTGTTGTGTTTTTAAATCAGGGAAATCAATTTTTTTTATTTACTCATTTATTTAATAATATTTGACTTTTCTGTTGTGTTTTTTAAATCAGAGAAATCAATTTTAAAAGTCCTTATTTATTATATAATTTTTTTACTTTTCTGTTTTTTCTTTTTCAAACTCAACTCATTTTGATCTAGTTTTTAAATTTAAGAAATCAACTTTTGATCGATAATTATTTGTCTGAAATCCTTGTTTTAGAAATTAACTTTTTAAACTTTTTTGACCATAATTTATTTTGATCTAGTTTTTAAAAAAATGAAATCAATTTTTAATCTTCATTTTTAAGTCTGAAAACACATTTTGGGGACAAAAAAAGTTGAAGAAAATTTCAGTCAAAATTAAGTAGGGTGAGCGTTTAAGTTAGGAGGCGGAATAAAGAGGTAAAGAAGGTTTTTTAAAAGAGAGATAGAATCGGCGTTTTTCAATCTACTACCTTTTAATAGAGAGGGCGTTTACAAACCCTGTTGATAAACTCCTCTTCAGCATGAATGACAATAAGGTTGCACGTTTGACAATCATTGATTTCAAAAAGGCATTTGATCTCAGAAACCGCAAAATCCTGCGAAAGAAACTTGCGGTGTAGGGAGTAGATGAATCATCTTTTACATGGTATACATCTTATCTATTGGACACAAAACAGTTTGAGAAATTAAACGAACATATATCGACCTGCCAAATAGTATCACGTCGAGTGCGGCAAGGATCGAACCTTGGGCCTGTGTTGTTTATTGCATTTATAGGTGATACACCGCTTAATATTTACCATTCAAATCTGGAAATTAATGCCAATGACACAACTTTGGTAAAAAGTACAAGAATCGACAGAATGCACAAACTATCTCAAATGGTAAATCAAGATGGGATCTGTATAAAGATATGGTGTAATGAAAATGAGATGGTTAAAAATGCGTCGAAAACAAAATCAATGTTAATCGCTGGTAAACGTACATGAATTAACGTGTTCACCAACTCTACCTAAATAGAGGTTTAGTTGAATGAGATAGAAAGTGAGCAAGTACTCAGTTGCAAACTTCACGGTGTTTGTCAGGATCAAGTCCTGTTATTTACCAACGACATTGATGATCTATGTAAGAAGTTACCAAAACGCCTTGGCCTTCTTTGGCATATAAGTCTATATTTAAAACAAAAACAACCTGAAATCTACTAGTCTGCAATAATAGAACCTCTTTTACTTTATGGTGGTACTGTGTGGTTTTCCACTAAACAAGATGACTTGCAAAGACTGTTCATATTGCAAAAAAGAGCAATAAGAGTAACATTGGATGCTGATAGTACAGCATGTTGTGTGCAACTGTTTAACACGCTAGGTTGCCTGCCATTTTACATCGAGACTAATTTAATTGCTGAACATGAATTTATTAGCGAATAAATGGATTAGCGCCAACTTATATAAATGATACTCACTAGAAATGGCGAAATTCGTAAGAGGAACACCAGGTACTCCAAATTAAATTTAAACTGTCCATGATAAAAAAGAGAATAAAGAAGGGCATACGTTTACTCTTAAACACTATGAAGGCGTGGAATAATATTGCATGCGACCTAAAGAAAAGTCATGGGCTGTGTAGCTTTAAAGGATATTTTTTAAAAAACTGTCTAACAAAGCAGCAAAAGACACTAACAATTGACTCATTTTTATCGCTTCGAATGGTTTTAATCTTCATAGAATATTGTAAATATATCATAGTATAATTATTCACCAAAAGTAAATATCGTTTCAGTATAGTTATTTAGTGTAGTCTATTAAATAAGTCATATTTATTTGTGATTTATGTATATGGAGGGCAACAAGTTTATCATTTTCATTAATACCAACTGTTATCCTCTTGAAATAAAGTGCCTATATTTAATCTAATCTATAACAAAAGTTGCTTTAATTACATCAACTCACTCTGTGCCTCCCGTTGTGATTATTCTAAAAGATTCTGGTCATTGTTTCAGCTTCAATCTAAGACCCACAACATCTTTGAAAAAATAACTGTCAAAGTAATTGGAACTAATAGAAAATATGCAGACAATCGAGCTGATATTGAAACTCTTTCATTAGTTATTTCACATCAATTTTCACCAGTGATTCTACCCAAACCGATCATATTACTTTCCAACAAAACCATTTTAAAAGTGCAAGCATCGACATTTTTGCCCTAAGTGATACACATGTTTTTCCCGCCTACTTCGTCCAGACAAAAACAAAGCACAAGGTCCATGATGAGATTCCTGCCCGTATATTGACTGCAACAGAATGTAAAATTGCACCATCACTCCAACTTCTTTTTACTAAATCGTTAAGAACCAGTATGTTTCCGTACTACTCGAAATTTGCAAACGTGCTTCCAGTTTATTTGAAAGATAACAAAGAAGAAGTAGAAACCTATCACCATATCTGGCTTCTTTTAGTGCGCATGTCGTGTTTGTGTATTGTTCCATGTCACTAAGCACTGCTTAGATTTGAGAATTTTTCAAACAATTTACCACTTTGACCGGGCGGAATCCGAATCAGAGAATTTCTTAAATTGTAGAGCCACAGTTTTCTCTTATTCTGCAATTTAAATAGTCACTCTTTACACTACACATGCTGCCATTTTTATTAAATTTTGTACTTCTGCAAACAAATCTATTCACTACACTTGCCTGTATGATACACGATTCTATTAATTTTATGACCGAATACAACTTTTTCATGATGGAATGTAATCTTGAGGACCTGTATAACCGAACAGGGTGGTTTCTGTCGAATTAGAGGTTTTTGACATATTTTGACAAGTAGCTCTAATTCGCTCTTCAAGCGCTTTGCTGATTGCTTTCATGATCACTATCACTTGAGCAAACACTGCAGTAAAGCACGTGATTATCCGGAGCACCTGGGTTCTCGCTGTTCATTTTACCGTTTTTCAGGCACTACAATTGCTTTGCACCCATTGGTACACTTTAAACCATATTTTCTACACAACATGTGTTGTTTTTACAGCTCTTATAGAGTCAAGAGATTGACGTAGACTCGTTTATTTTACACCTACTTTGACACTCTTATAAAAATTCAAACCACGGTCAGTAAAAGTTGGAAAGATGAGAATTAGTTGCGAAGCATTCCTCCAAATAATACATTGGTATACGGCACAATAAGTGTGTTGCAAAAGAGAATCTTCATCAAGTGGTAGCATCTCTTCCTCATATTTTCCAGCCTTAAACGCCACGTAGCAGACTAGGTTTACATCAGACTGGTATTCCAACCCATTAAGGTGGGATACATGCTTGGATAGCTGAGGTATTAGCTTCTCTTATAGCGATACGGTCAAACTCAAATTTGTAAAACGATTACCTTGTTGTTCGCCGCCCTTTTTCCGCAGGACGATCATGCTCATCCGTATTAGTACTGCAGATATTTGAGAGTACACTTGCCGGAGTTTTCTGGTTATTTCAAGCTTAGCGATGTTGGTAAAAGCTCGATAACATGTTAGGTGATATCAAATAACACTAGGTAGATGCAGGGCATTATCAATAGCATCAGTTATATATTTAAATGATGTAAAATGTAATGAGAAGTCGTCATCTATGACTTCTCACACTTAAACATTAGTTAAACTACCGGATTGTTGTAAGTCATTTAAGGAAAGTATTAGATGAAAAGCGTTTAAACACTATACCAAAGCGAAAGACGAATAAAGTTTTAAAAATAGTGTAAAACAATAAAAGCCACTTAATTTGTGGAATAACGTGTAATGTTTCGTTCTTTCATCTTCTCCACTGATTAAATGCAGACTAATGTACCCATATTTTTAAACAAAAGCATCAAAAATGCATTTCTTAATGAAATGAAAATTTTACACCATTGATGGAAGGTACAACAAGCACAGTTTGCTTTTCTATGTAGAAGGATCTGAATTTTTCAGAAGTTGCTGTTTTTGAAAATTTACTTGCAGTCCATGCACACATTCCGAGAAGCTGACTACTATGAAAGGAAGTGCCAAGAAGTTGTCAACAAGTTTCTTCTATCCTGAATGCATCCTTAAATTAACAAGATAAATCATCCCCATGAAACCAGTTAGCACTTTTGGTGTTTTAAGAACTAAATGAAACGGGCACAACAATGAACAAGTAGCAAAAGTTTTGTTTCAATATCCATGTTTAATGTTATCCTTCAAACGGTTTTTAGATAACTGCAAAGCCTCTTGTGGTGAATTGGGATATTGTACGATAAACAACGGAACCCAGACTTGCGTTTGCCAAGTTGGTTCAAAATGGAATGGACGTTTTTGTGAAGGTATGTCTTGTTTCCTTTCCAGTTGTATCCATATTTTTGAGGATTGAGTGTAACCTAGTCCAAACTAAACTATCAATTGTAATTTTTATGCTTGCTTAATATTTTTGGTAATTTATGCTTACTAAGCTTAATATTTTTAAACGTTTTCAAAAATCAATGTTCTATGGTTCCTTAAAGTTTGGCCCGATTGCGTCTTTTAAAGAGTACCTTTTGTTTTCATGTTTTGATTCTTGTGATCAATTATTGACATGAAATGTTTGATACATTTTTTTGAAGATGTTGATGAATGTTCATATTTGTCTCCTCCATGCGGACCAATATCTAATAATTCCTGTGAAAACAATCGTGGCTCTTACACCTGCAATTGTGGTGAAGGATTTTCTAGAATTGTTGAAAACGAAACATGTGTTGGTAAGTAAAATTTTAAATATTTCGATTTATTTTGAGGGCTTTACTTGTAACAGTGTCAAACAGTAATGCAGTAAAAAGCATGAGTTTATAAAGAATATTTTAAGCTGGAAAATAATGCTGATGCATATTTCAGGGTTTAGGCAATACACTTTAGTTGTGATCTTTCACAGTCCTTCCAATATAACAAGTTCCAACTAAAACATACCCTTTTATTCGTGGATGATATTTTCTTCAACCCTTTTATCTAGTAAACATGTCGTTTATCACATGAATTGCGAATGATATATACGTTAAGTTAGCAAAAATATTGTACTTCACGACGAGGAAACTGTAATAAAAACAAGTTGAAGCTTAAAATACTTTCAGGCAAGTGTATCTCCAAGTTATGGCAAGTCAGGAAAGTTGAACACTGTAATGGAAAATTTAAACTATTAGACCTACATAGGGGGTGAAGATTGCCTAATATCACACAAAATTGCTCATGGTATACTACCATTTTTTCCCAAACAACAAATGTCGCATAATGTTGCTATATGTCATCAAATGTCGCCAACCATCACAACGACGATGCCCACCCTAGTAGGCCTAACTAATGTGCAGCAAACAGGCTAAAGTAAAACTTTTTTAGCCCGTGAAACACCAAAGGAAACGCTGTTTGAGAGGAAATTAGGAAATAGGATTAAGCCAGAAGTGATGTCAAAAGTGTAAAAGTTGGCGAGTGTATACAAAGGATAAAAATTAAGTAACATGCACACGATAGAATCTGGGACAAACGTATTAAAATCTTATTTGGTAGCATCAAGTTGAAAAGGAAACGCCTGATAACAAATAGGTCGTGAGCTTATGGTATAATATTAGAGCATTCTTTAATGCCATTTAAGATTTTTCAAACTCATTTTTTGGATAAAACTTAATTTCCTTTTTTGAAACTTTTTGAAAAGTATAATATTACTTCCTTGCACTACATTTAAAATCGAATCCTTGTTCAAATTTTTTGCATTTTGGGATAAACTTATTGACATCGTACACTACCTTTCGGATTTCTATTACAGAACTTTTAAAAATCTTCATAAAACATTACCAAGAAAGTGAGGACTTCAACATAATTTACAGAATAGATCGATGATTTGCATAAAAAATTTCAACATATATGGGTAGATAGAGAAGATAAAACAGAACAAAACTAACAATCTGTAACTTATACGATAGGTGCCGAAAATGGTGTCAAAACAAGAACGTTTTAAACACATATAGAAATGATCGGTAAAGATTATTGAGGTAATTTTTAGGTAATAAGGTCAAACTAGTATTAGATTGTCATGTGAAAAGGTGAGATGGTACAACAGAAAATAAGTAATTGAGGCAATAAATAGTTCTAGTGCGGGTTATGGAGTTTTTTTAGGAGAAAAAGACATTGAAGAGACTTCTGAAAAGATAAACAATAGCATGTTTGATAGCATCGATCAAAAACTCAACTCAGAGGCGAATTTCAACCAAAAACTAAAACATATAACACTTATCCTGTTTAATCCAAAGAAATCAAAAACTATATTTCAACAAAATTAAAGAAACAAAAAAGGAGAAATGAATTTGACAGCTTCAAACCAAAACCTAACTATAGAAAATAATGAGCTTGCAATGATGTCTCATAAGACAAGAAGAATGAAGTTTAAAATTAATTTAAATGCAGCAGAAAAAAAACCAAGTCGTGATAAAGAAAACGAGAGACAGAAATTTTGAGGCTTGGAGTTAGAGAAAACACAACGAAAAATAATAAGGGGAGTAAGAATCTTAACCTGTAAAGCCTTAGGTCAAACGTCTAAAGAAGAAATCTTTGCTCCACCCAGAAACAATGACAAGTTAAAACATTTGGGTCATCAAACACGTTTCATTCCACACAATTATAAAACTATGGACAATGCGATTAATGAAGTAGGACCCAAGACATTTGCTAAGAATGCGTGAGATTGATTCAGAAACACCCAAAGGTACCCTGACAAAGTCGGACGACCTATAGGATCTACTAACTTGATTGCTCCAGATACCTCGACCAAGTGAGTTGAGAATACGAAACACTGCTTAAAAGTTAATACTAAAACAAAAAACCTACAGATGGACAAAAACTAAGATAATATCCAGACCAAACAAAGGAAATTAAAAGAAAAGCACTTCCATGGCGAAATGTTATGAATAATGGCACGAATCAGAAGAAAACTTTAGTTCAATGACAACGTATGGACTTTTTCGATCTAAAAACTCGATTCGAGCAACAGATCTAACCAAGCGAAACATGAAGCATGTAGTTAAATTAGATTATCTTAAACCAAAACCTATACCACCACCAAAACCATATAGATAAATGCTACATATTGCCTCACTTGCACATAAAGAAATGCTTGCTTTACTTTAGAGATTAGACATAGCAACCGCAGACTAAAAAATAACTCTGCAAACACCTAGACGACCTCAAAGAAACTCTAAACAAAAAAATTATGACGATGCGACACCGGATGCCATAATGAATTATGCAAATAAGAAGGTCAAAAAAACATGTTAAAAACTTATGTAGATGTGATAGAAAAGAATTCGCTTTAAAACCTACCCCGGCGCCTGGATCAAAACCTACCCTCCAAAAACCCTAAAGAGAATACTAAATGAGCTACACAATATGACCATCGAATTTGCTTCAAGGAATAATAAAACTAAAGTTTTATAATTGTATGATCATATGAAACTCAAGTGTTGAACTTATTCGATCAATGTGAACTTCACATTGAATTACAAACGAAAGCACATCAAAGATGTCTTCATATTGTAGAATAGAGGGTGAACACGATTACGATCTAGAGTCTTGCCTATGAAGTCTTGTTGGAAACAAAGTCGTGAAACTCCTAAAAATACACTAAAAGAACAAAGTCGAGCTCAATTTAAAATGTTTATTGTTGGTTAAGTAAAATCCAGCAAGGAATCAAGTAGTAAAGCGGGAAAAGGATTTTTTTGTTCTGGATATCATAGAATACTAACAGGGACAAATACCAAACAAACATATGAGAAAATGGTGGTAAAAAATAGCTATATATAAAGCCCTTGAAGGATTGGCTTATAATCCTACCCTATCAAATAAGCGAAAAAGAAAGCACTAATCAATCCGTAAAATGTCTCTGATAAGAATAAACAATGTTTCCAATGGGCAGTTTTAGCATCATTGTTTTCAAAACAGGTTAAAAAACATTGCAAAAGAATTAATAACGATCTAATACAAACTTCTAAACCATAGATTGGAGCTACATAAGATGTCCAGCAGCCATCGATGATATCAAAATGTTTGAAAAGTAAAATAATCTAAAGATAAGCTCATTCAGGTAAAACAAAACTGGCAAAGTAGTCCTGATGATTCCTAACCCTTATAAGCTAGATCTTTGACTCATGCTCTTGGATGATGAACACTACGTCATAATGAACAGCATGATCAAGTGGGTTAAATCGGGAATGACTTAGAATGAATGTAAGACTTACTTATGTGATTGTTGCTTATGTTACTTCCGAAAATAAGATCAGCTGGCACGTCATAAAACATATTGTGAGTCTCTTATTTCGTGAGTTTGTCGAGTCTAATATGAACTTTAATAACATGACAAAAGCACTGTTCATTATGAGCGCGGATTTCAAATGTTTTCCTACACTGATCGATAAATACTTATCTAACTTAAACATAGTGAACCACCAAACGGTTCAATATCAAACACTCAAACCAAGCGGATATCACTTTTATGTAATGTCTTTCGACGATTCAGTTTACGAATCAAAAGAAATATGTTATACTACAAACAAGACAAGCAAAGCAAGTAAGGACGTTGTTCAAAATTTAGCAAAAAACTAGAAGCCATCGTTTACGACATATAACACAAGTTTAAGTTTCTAAAAATGGTGTCTACCAAATGCGACTTAGAGAGCTTTAATGAAGCAACTTGTTGTTATGCTTGCAAGAATGCAGCACGGGGTGAGCAAAGCTCGTGTTTTGGAATAGAGAAAGTTCTTGACTTTTGTTCTTCGACAAGTGGATATAGAGAAGCTGCTAATTTTGGATGTGTTAAGAAACCCTAGCAAGCCCACAAGGAGCTGGTATTCACCAAAAACGACTCCATAGATTAGCTCTTCGCCACTCGTTTTTATGCTTGTCCAACGCCTTTTTGGATCCGACAAGGTTTGAGATCATCACAATTTTACCGATAAGTACAGCAGAACCGCTCACAATTAAGATAACTTACTCATGGGAAAACTGAAATTCATTGTGGCGGTGTTCCACAATTTTGAGGATAACAACTCGCAATGGTTTGTCACAGGAATTGGATTCTTCCCATAAAAACTTCATTGTATTCCCTAAACCGAGGAGAAATATATCAGTTTTATAAAAAACTCATCGATGAAAAATTCTGGAACAAAAACAGTAGAACGTTTCAAATCATACAAAAGTTATGCTTGATCGATTGGTTCAAATTTATGAGTTCCAGTATAGCAAGTCTTACAAGTAAATTAGGACTTTAGAGCTTCACGGGCTTAAAAAATAATTTCCCGATCATATCGATCAACTTTCGTGAAAAGGAGTCTATCCCTACAACTATATGGACAGCAAAGTGCCGCTCTCTGAAACACAGTTACCTCCAACAGAAGCGTTTTATTCGAAGCTAAACGATGAACATATTTCCAACAAAGACTACTCTAATGCTCAGAGTCTAGGAAACACTTTATATGAAGATGATAAAAGACTACCACGATTTATATTTGAAAGTAGACGTACTAGAACTTTCCAAAGTATTTGAGGCCTTTGGAGAAGAATGTATGAATAACTATGGTCTTGGTCCTGCTTGGCATTATACCTTTCCGGGTTTAGTGTGAGATGCAGCTTTAAAAGTTACGTACATGAAACTAGTGCTAATTGCCAATTTAGTTATTATATCTTTATCGAGATAGGAATTAGAGGAGAAGTTTCGATGATCGCGAGATGACATCCCACCACCACCAACAAATAGCTAAATAAGCTCCACCCAAGTGAACACTCCAGTACACTCCTTACATATATCCAAACAACTTATACAGCAGGGAAATTATGCAAAAGTTACCCACCCATCACTTTGTGTGCATGAAACCGTCCAAGTTCAAAAATTGGACTCGTAAGAGTTACAAGTGTTTTTAAAAAGTCTCATTTGCCTGGATGGAGAGAAGCAAGATGGTACAAGTAGTAAGACACTTTTAGACGAATTTGAAATCATAATAGGATCCAATTTAGTCCCTGATGCAAGCTTTAAAGGACAAAAAATTATAGAATAAAAACAGCTTGAAGTAATATGGAATACGTCTGATACGATAAATTTTTGTTGGAATTTAACACCTAGTTCGAAAAGGCAAATACAGAATATTGAAACACCGGAACAGCTCAAGTCGAAGAGCTACTTAAACTAACACCCTTAAGTAATAATGTTAGTTTTGTTGAAATGCAACAAGACGCTGCAGAAGAAGATCAACTCCTATAAAAAAAGAGAAAACTTCTTTTAGAGAATGGGAAAGAAAATCAAAAATTTTGGAAAACATGTTTTTAAAAATAGATCGAGATCAGGTTACCTACACGGATGTGGAGCTATCGGAGCTTAATCATATCCTAAAACCGAGGGAGATACCACTGAGGAATGTTTAGATGCGTTGGGTGCAGATGAGACTTATTGGAGGAAAAAACTCTTAAACAAAGTGGACCCAAAACGTAAACAATTTTTAAAAACCGTTTTAAAAGTTATAGAATTGTCAAACTAAAAACTTAGGTTTCAAAACGGATCTAAATTAAAATTACCACAAGTCATCAGCAGTTTAGAGAAAAACGTTAACCGAGATGAGCTGACTCACTTGTGAAGAATAAAGAGATGGTTGTTAAATCATGAATTTAAAATAGGCATAGACTTGGCAAGTTTATCCCTCGCTTTAACGGGTTTAGTTATCACCATTATAAGAAACACTCGTGGTGTAGCTAAAGACACAACAACGACTATGCAAAACATAAGAAATATACATTCTGAAACCAAGAATTTGATCCAGAGTATCTCCGTAGTGCTAGAACCTCTAAGATTAGGTCTATAAGGTTTAGAACATGGCGTAGAATTTATCGGAAATCATTTGTTGTGGATCTTAGGTCTCGCTCTGTTCGCTATTTTTATGTGGTTAGGCTACGCCTAAAAGCCTAAGATTTTTTGACTAAAAACAAATAGCTAAAATATTCCCCCTTTCTTAAAATGGTTTGAAATTTTTATTATCATGGTGTTGATTTTGTTAAGTGATCACTTTGGAAAAAATATGACAAATAGAAAAATCCAAAGGAGGTTTCAGATATGGTGTTAGAACTGGAAAAAACAATCGTGAGCATCTTCAATGCGATTTTGAAATTACTCAAGCCTTTTTTAAAAACACTTTATAACCCTGAAGATTCGAATAAGGAAGACTTAATTTTTTTAACACCAAAGAATTTTCCTTAATTAAGTTATTAAGTCACGTTCTAGACTTGATTTTAAAACCATTTTTGTACGTTCTAGACTTGATTAAGAACCTTGACAATTCCGATCAAGATCCAGAAAAGAAAGACCTAAATTTGTTAACACTAAGGAGTTTTCCATAGTAAAAGTTTTTAATCTGATTCGAAAACCATATTTACACGTTTTGGAAATAATTTGTAGCCTTTATGATTCGAATCAAGATCCAAATAGAGAAGATCTAACTTTCTTTAACACCAAAAGCTTTTCGTGGACAAGTTTGTTAAACTATTGAACTTCTATACTTCCTAGTCAATCACAGGGAGCAAAAGGAGTCTATTTTGAGAAAAATAATTCCTTACCTTGTTGATCGAAGTAGCACCGCGTAACGCGATATTGTAGACTTAAATATTGTGCAAATACAAAATAACACAAAATAAAAACTTCATATGACATCAATGAAAGTGAATATAAATCACTGTTTTGTATTATCGTGGGCTCGCCTTTCTAGAAATAATTTGCTTACAATGTTGCTTACAATACATAATAGTGAAAAGGGAGGAAACAAGCAAGTGTACGATATACGTATAATGGATATCACTTTTGTAGTACTTCATAAAAAGCCATGGTTTCTTCTATGCACTCTAAACATCATGTGCTCTAAATACTTTACTACTTATATTTCAAGAAACAGTCGTTAAACATGGATATTTTAGGACAAATTTTCATTTTTGAACTTTGTTCAATGTGCACCGCAACACCCTATGACGGATGTGACGTATTATGTGACAGGAGGAAGTAGTTTACAGAATGTCAATGTGTATTTTGCCTGTTTCTTTGGTAAATGGTCTAAAATTTCCGAAGCTGTAGTGAATGACTGACTATTGATTTTGCCATTAGCAGAGAGTCTGTTAACACAAGAATTTTATACAATGTTACTAATGGAGTGCTGTCAAACTTAAACAACTATTCGTTTTGCTACTGTCAAACAAATTTGCTTTTCTCTGTTCCAGGTTTTTTTTTGTCAAACAAAACGATATTTGTGGCTTGCCTTTCTAAAAAAATTCCCTTTGTGTTTTAGGATCGAATGAATAATACCATTTTACATATTCGTATTATTTTTAATTTTTGAAATTCGAACGTTAAGTATTCTGTCAAATGAGATGGAAGATCGAAGGTTAAATCAGCTTGCAACATCCGGTTGTACTCATTTCCGTCATAGGGTATTGCGTTGTACATGTGACTAAAGATCCGTGAAGTTTCCTCCCTTTACTAAATTATATTTCCTCTACGTTCATCTCCGTGCACTGCTCGTGCTATTTTGGAGAAGATGAGTCGGCAGTAATACAAGCAGCTGAGTATTTGTGAATTTAAACATATTGAAAGTGTATTGAAAATATTCTGGCTTGAGGTTTTGTGTTGATTTAAATACAATTTTAAACTTAGTAACGAATCTTTTATGGGACTTGTCAATGAACATTTTACTAAAAAGGTAAGAGGAAATTTTTTCAGTTAACATAGACAACTCTGCTCTCTGTGGTCAGGTTAGGGGAATCGGTTTCCCATGGAATTAGTTTTATTTTCCTTTTTCCCATTAACCTTTTAATACTTATCAGTATTCGTTTGAGGTATACACCATGTATTTTTATTATTGCAAAGCTTTCGGTCCGTTAGCCCGGACCCTCATCAGTGCAACTGACTTGAAAAGATTTTACGTCACGTTTAGATAACAACTGCCGTGATCTGTTTGCTCATGCTTTTTAATTGTTTTAATTAAAGCGCGCATGCAAGACAAGGGTGTAACTATAGAACATTGAAGAGAGCTCGCCACATGCTGTTTAGTGGCTTTCCCTTATGATCTATCGTTTTGTGTTTGAATATTTCAATAGACTCTCTCATTTTGCGAGAAAATTTATATTTATCATTTGCCAAAATGGTTGCTTCATTCCATTTTATGCAATGATCATAAGTCCATGCGTGATGCGCTACAGCGGACTTATCAAGTGTAGCTTTCTCGCAGTTCTTTAAGACGGTTTGAGAGATTTCTACCGGTCTCTCCAATGTAAACCAAACCACATTCGCATGGAATGCGATACACACCAGTTTTTGAAGTTCATCTATACTATCCTTGCGAGTGGAAAGAGAGCGGAACAATTTGTTGGAACTTGAATGGCAAACTTTTATGCCAACTTCTTTTAAAATTCTAACGCTTTATATGAAGCTGGACCCATAAAAGGCAAGCAAACAGAAGATTGATACTCAATATTTTGTTTTTGTTGTTTTTGGTTATTCATAGCATGATCTATGAATTGCCGAGAGTAATTATTCATTATCGGAACATTCCGTAAATGCTCTAACTCTGAATCCAAGCTGTTGGAATCACAAAATTTTTTTGCACGGTTAATTAGAGTCGTGCATACCGATCTCTTTATGCTAGGATGGTGAAATGAATTCTAGATCCGATATCTGTCTGTGTGTGTTGGTTTCCTGTAAATTATCTGAACTTAGAAAAGCAGGTATTCTGTCTCAAAAGCAACCATTTGGCAAATGATAAATATAAATTTTCTCGTAAAATGAGAGAGTCTATTGAAATACTCAAACCTAAAACGATAGATCAAGAGGGAAAGCCACTAAACAGCATGTGGCGAGCTTTCTTCAATGTTCCATGGTTAGACCTTTGTCTTGCACGCGCACTTTAATTAAAACAATTAAAAAGTGCGAGCAAACAGATCATGACAATTGTGATCTAAACGTGACGTAAAATCTTTTCAAGTCAGTTGCACTGATGAAGGTCCGGGCTAACAGACTGAAAGCTTTGCAATAATAAAAATACATGGTGTATACCTCAAACGAATGCTGATATTGTTGTTTCACCATGCAAAACTACAAGAATCTTTTAATACTTGTTACAGATATTTTAAAAACCTCCGTTGCGTCTTTAAAATGGTGTTGGAATTTGTCTTGTATAGGTTTTGGTAACATAAAATTATTTTATGGCATGTCGTAGAATTCGTATTTGCTAGTCTAAAATGATATTGCTCCTGTTTTAAATTTTTAATAAAAATTTCATGGTTGTTTTCACCCTGGAGTTTAACAAAGAATACAGACGTTTTAGAACCTGAAATTTTAGGCAGAAGTTTTAGATCTTGAGGTTTTAGAACCAAGACCAATGTTTGGAATCGACTTTTTCATTATAGTCTTTGCTACGTTTTTCGTGGAATATTGATAACTACTTTAATAAATGGACAACAGACCAAATAATTGGTTTTATAACATGTTTAAAAAAAAGAGGATTAAAACGACCCATCTCAAATATTTTAGAACGCTTTCAAAGAACATATGAAACCTTTAATCAACAACTTGATGATATTTGTTTAAGATTCGGATTAAGAAAGAAAATAATGAAAATAGATGCGGTAAATATTAATGCATTACATACAGTTGTCCTAGATCTCATAGACGATATAACAAGTGACATAGATAACTTGGATGAAAAACAACTTTCGATTAATTTTGATTTCATAAACACCGCAGCATGGAAATTAAGAAAAGAATAATCTAGGAAAAGCACAAGGAATACGCCTTGCATGGGATTAGTAGGCTATGGGAATGGAATAATCGACTAAAAGTTATCGATAGTCAAATTATATTGGAAACGTAACACTTAAGAGACTTAGAAACAAAGTGAGAGAACGCATGCCTGAGCCAGAGGCCGTTCCCCAACTTACGATAGGAGGCACGATTCGGGCTACGCTTGTTTTTACTAATGGGTTTGCTCCTCTACTTGCCACAGCTGCTAGCATAAGAGTTGTTTGGGCCACTAATCTCCTTAGAAAAAACGTAGAAAGAAGATATAATGAAAAATCCAATAATGATTATCTTGAAAATACAAAGGTGCACTAGATGGCACCATAACTGATATTAAGCAAGATTCTTTATCGTTATTAATAACTCCTTTGAAACACGTATGAGATTGATTTTACATCCTAGTCATATCCATTTTGTTGATCCTAGGTAAAATTATCCCTGCAGCCATTATCTTGTGCCTTTTACTTTTGATAATTTTTTCTTGTTAAAAAAAAAACTCTTTTTGGACTTGTATTAATAAATGAACACCGAAAAAGAATTAAAGCACAAATTTAGAAATCCTAAGATGAGAAACAAAGGCAGACGTACCAAGCACGTTATTACTTATAACCCTAAGAAAACTAATCCTTGAAAAGAAGTTTATGTTGATATTCCTAAACTGCGCGTCAATCATTGCTTAGTACCTGGAAGTTTAAATCTTTGTTTTGACTTTGTCAATAAAAATACCAAGAGTTGGTTTTAAAATAGTCTAAGAAAACTACTCGAAGAAAAGCTAGTCATGACCGTTGGCGGAGAAACAGTGTGTGATAGTAATGGTAACTCTTAGCTCGAAGTGTACGAAGATGTTTGGCTGCCCAAAACGGTTCGAGAGAACATGGCAGAATTTTGTATAGCTAATGAAAACACTAGAAATAGTCCGCATGTTGTGGCCAAATATTGTTTATTTTCATTTACCACCTCTGAGAAGTGAACTATTTTTACATAAGTTACTATTTTCGACCATGCTGAACACGAATCTGGCAAGTTCCCACGTCTTAGACCCGCAGTTTTTTCATAATTTTCACTTGTACATCTCATTCGTTATCAAACAACATTCGGCCATCTTTAATTTTTTCCATGCGTTTTCAGAAGATCCCATTAGCTACAACTACTTAATTTATACCACAATCCCCTTTAATATCGTGGCCGTGTTATGATTTTGAATGATGAAATGTAATAAGGTTAAAGATCTCACTATAGAAGGTGGATGGTTTGCAATGCAGACTGGATGGTAGGCTTGCGTTCAATTGCCTCTTTTATTCAATTCTCAGGGATGCATCGAGCGGGGAGGGGTTGTCACACGCCCCACACTTTTTGAAAATTTTTCGGTAAATTTTCATAAGATTGATAGTGGCCGGTTTCTTGAGCAAAAGCAGTCGGTAATTTTTAAAGCAATACATTTTAATCGAATACTTTTATGTAGACGTGGTATATTTGTTGTTGATGGTTTTGCGAGGACAAAAAAAAACACCTGCAAATATTATAAATATGATTCACCACTCGCCGTCACCGCAATCAGTATCACTTGAACACTGGGCTTTGCGGTCAAACATGTCGTCATCAGAATCACCTGAATCATCCGCACTTTCTTTTCCATTATTGCATCAGTTGCGCTTGCATACATCGGTGCACTTCATACCAGATTTGCGACAAGAACATTGGTTGTTTTCACATCTCTTCGTGCATTTACAGCAGACTAACACAAGACGGGCATCTGATGCCGGCTAAAGATTCATCCACTTAATTGATGCCGACTTGCCCATCCTTATCAACAAACCACCCATGCTCTGTAAAATCTGGAAGATTGAGAATAGGTCGTGTTGCATGTCTCCAAATGTAACATTGGTAAGCAGCTCGATGAATGTGCAACGTGAGAGAATCTTCATTGGGCGGCAGTGACTCTTCCTCGAATTTTCCATTTTTGAATACAAAGTACCGGACAAGGTTGATATCAGACTGGCACTCATACCCATAGAGATGACACACGTACTTTGATAGTTGAACTATCAGCTCCAAACATGGTCATAGGGATGTGCCCAAACTTGCAAAACAGGAGGAATATGCATCTTTGCTTCATGCAACATTCAAAGCAGTGGCCTTTCCTTTGCCGTGAAATGAACTTGTACTCTCACAACCTTAAAGTATGAATTGAACAGTATGATTGGAAAAAGAACGACAGGATACGGGTACGTACAGTATACCACTGCTTTCAAAGTCGCGCGAAGCAAAGATGAATATGCCTCCTGTTTTGCAAGTTTGGGTACATCCCTATCACCATGTTTGGAGCTGATAGTTGAACTATCAAAATACGTGTGTCATCTCTATGGGTATGAGTGCCAGTCTGATATCAACCTTGTCCGGTACTTTGTAGTCAAAAATGGAAAATTCGAGGAAGAGTCACTGCCGCCCAATGAAGATTCTCTCACGTTGCACATTCATCGAGCTGCTTACCAATGTTACATTTGGAGACATGCAACACGACCTATGCTCAATCTTCCAGATTTTACAGAGCATGGTGGTATGTTAATAAGGATGGGCAAGTCAGCATCAAGTGGATGAATCTTTAGCCCGCTCCAGATGCCCGTCTTGTGTTAGTCTGCTATAAATGCACGAAGAGGTTTGGTATGAAAAGTACCGATGTATGCAAGTGCAACGAATGCAAAAATGGAAAAGAAAGTGCGGATGATTCAGATGATTCTGATGACGACATGTTTGACCGCAAAGCTCACTGTTCAAGTGATACTGATAGCGGTGACCGTGAGTAGTGAATCATATTTATAATATTTGCGGGTGTTTTTTTTGTCCTCGCAAAACCATCAACAACAAGTATACCATGTCTACATAAAATTATTTGATTAAAATGTAATGCTTCTAATGTTACCTCCGTGGACATCACACCAGGTAGAATTAGTAGAGTAAATGCAATAAGGTATATTAATTGTCTTTATTTTAATGGCATTGCAAAAACAATGGGCATTCTTGCAAATGAGCTATTAATAGTTCTCTGGGTGAAGTCATGTTGCCGCAAAGTGTACATATATTTTAAATTTTGTTATCGCGTGGGACGCGCATGTCCGAACTCTACAGGTTTTGTTTGGAAATTAGGAGGCCAATATAATTCTTTACTTCATAAAATATGTATATAAAAATTGACAGGGACGTTCCCAGGACATTCGGATTGGGGTGGGTATGTTTCACTAATTTACTGACGAAGCTAAAGCGAATGGATAAAATGCTTTTTTGATAGCATAAATTTAAAAATTACCGACTGCTTTTGCTCAAGAAACCGACCACTATCAATCTTATGAAAATTTACTGAACAATTTTCAAAAAGTGTGGAGCGGGTGACAGCCCTCCCCCGCTTGATGCATCCCTGAAAACTGAATAAAATAGGCAATTGAACGCAAGCCTACCATCCAGTCTACATTGTAAACCATCCAGCTTCTATAGTGAGATCTTTAACCTTATTACATTTCATCATTCAAAATCATAACACGGCCACAATATTAAGGGATTGGGGTATAAATTAAGTAGTTGTAGCTGATGGGATCTTCTGAAAACGTATGGAATAAATTAAAGACGGCCGAATGTTATTTGATACCGAATGAGATGTACAAGTGAAAATTATGAAAAAACTGCAGGTCTAAGACATGGGAACTCACCGGATTCGTGTTCAGCATGGTCGAAAATAGTAACCTATGTAACAATATTTCAGTTCTCAGAGGTGGTAAATGAAGATGGATTTCTAGCCACTTTTTCAAGCTACAACATGCAGACTAAAAAATAGTTTCCATGTTCAATGATTGGTCAAATCTTGAGATTCTGCAAAGCTTTCTGACGTCTAAATTACTGTAGTACTCGGCATGAAACAAAAAATGAAGTTGGAGAAGATTTTGAGCAATCATGGTGTCTAGGCAACTCATTTTGTGAATCTAAATTTTCAGTTTAGAGTGAGCTTGCCTACTGCAGATAAAATTATGTTGGCACAATCTAGGCAAAAAGTAGATGGATACAAGTTAAAAAACATAGAACTAGAATATGAAACTATAGAAAACGAAGAGCTTGCTAAAAGAGCTGTAAACGAGTTTGATATGGGAAAAAACTTAAGTTACAAACACGTCACCTTTCTAAAGGCAGAAGAATGGGACAAAGCTACCACGATTTTAAATGAGACTATTAATTTACCTAAAAATAGTATGACTGGGGTGGTGATGTTGTTTATAAGTGAAACCTTGTCAGACTCTGAAAAATTTGTCTACCTGAACTTGGAGGAGGTTAAGGTTACCATTAAAGGTGTGCATAATAGCCTCTATAGTCAAAGGATCACGAAGCGAGACATGTTCTCGAAGGCAAAAAGAATTTTTGACACCATGGAAACGTGTGAGGGAGAAACGGAAGTAAACGTGAGCATTTTTTTCAAAGACAAGTTAGCGTTGGTGATAGATCGGCGAACGATCAGAGACAAACAATCGGTGGGCATGGGCAAAAAACTGGTAAACACACAAAATGAGATCTTGTTTGAAATAAAAAAGATGGCCACGACTGCAAACAAGATTTGTAAGACGTGCAAAGTATCGGATGCCTTATTAAACTTTAAGTCAAAACAGATCAAGACGGTGCATTATTAGAAAATCAATTTAAGTTTTTCAAAAACTACTTAAAATTACCCAGATCTGCTGGGCAAAAACATTATAATCCTAGAGCAGCAAAACCCCTTAATTTTATTAAAACGTAACTTTTGGGAGAAATCCTGAGAGCTACGTTTTTTTCTGTTCTTACTTTTCTTAAATAAATAGAACCAGAAAGCTGAGAAAACGAAGAAAATAAGACCAAACTGATGCTTTTAAGACAAGAAATTCTTGCCTTTGTGGAAGAAATTGAATTAAATGTCACCACAAGTTACATGAAAAGGGCAAATAGAAACACCTTGGAACATTTGAAAAAAATGTACGAACTTAAACGTTTGGAAGAAACTAACATTGCCTTGTTCGGGTTGTTGATCAGAAGTTTGCAGAGCTCTTGGCTTATTTAGAAGTCGTAGAAAGCGCTCAAGAACTTTGAGAAGAACGAATGGAAAATGAGCTAAAAAAAGAAGATTTGAGAATGATGATAAAACTGATAACACCTTGGATTCCGATGATGGGAATTTGTTGTGATGCCGTAGTGGTTTTAAACATGCCTTTTTAAAGAAACTAAATGAAAACCATTTACAAAATAAAAACGAATGTCAAAAAAAATCACCCAAATTAGAGATGAAAGTACCAAACCAGTCTTGAAAGAATTATCTATAAAATGTAAAGCAAATAAGCTAAGCGCAAGAGGGTCTCAGCGACAACTGTTTTAACATGATTATAGCAGGCACGACTGCTTGTTGAAAAACAAAATAATTGTTGGAAATTTTAGAAAAAGAATATAAAAACTGGTTGGAGTTTATTTTCTCGATATGTCTCACCAAACCATGGAACACGACTTATCAAGGCTTTTATGAAGAAGATGATAAATTTCTTGTTATGGAACCTAGTCAAGACGACCTAGAAGGTTTTTTGAAACTCTGCGTAGAGGCTCAAAAAGGCACCCGAAGCCTAAATATCGTAGACGATTGTGCTAGCAGAGAATTTGTGAAGAAAAGAACGAGCAAGTTGCTAAACCAGGCTTCTAATGCTTGACGTTTTGGACTGAGCGCGATTGTAATCACGCAGCATTAAAATGGTATTGCAAAACCTTTCAGAGAAAACATGAGTAAATCGGTTTGTTTTTGCACTCCATGTAGAAAACACATGGAACTCATTTTCGAAAATCATCTGGGACACGTTGGAAAGACCGAAAAGGAAAATATTATCAAAGAGCTAAAATTTAAGAAATGGAGCCAGCTAAACATTAACTTAAGAGAGCCTTTCAAATATTTCGTGTATTAAACAAATGGGTGATTGCATAAAAACAGAAACAATAGAGAACTGGACAGTTCACCCAAACAAACCTGGAGAAATGGTCAAATAAATTATTCCTAAAGAAGTTGCAATTGTTCTGGCAACATAGGGAGAAATGCAACCAGATTGAGATTTGGCTTGGGTTTCCATTACAAAGGAAGGACATTGGTTGACACAAAGACGATTAAATAAATGGATTTATACTTGAGTTATAAAAAACCACAACTAGATACAGTTTTTACAAACGAAATTAAAACATTAGAAAACACCATGCAAGATATCCAAACAAAAACATCTGAATACACCAATATCAAATCAAATCGTAACAGATGCTGAAAATGACAGAGCAGAAATCCAAACCTTAAAATCAACAACAAATTCTCAATTCACTGCTTTACATAGTTTCTCAACAAATATTGGAGTTAAAACACAAAATATCTCAAGCGCAAAAAACCAAGTGAATGCAAGCAAAAATAGAATCTTGGGTAATAGAAAATTATTCGTCGCAAATAGGGATAAGATCACCTATGTAAAAAAAACCTACCCCTACGAGTTTTCATACACTGGATTTAATAAAAATCCTGGAAATTATCTAACCCCAGTTGGACTAAAAACTGGTCATCCAGCAAATCCGTTTTTCATCCACTTAAATAATTTCAAGGACAATTCAAAGCTAATTCTTCCTAATCATATTTTTGACAACGACAATACGATTAGCACCTCAAAATTAAAATATGCCTTAGACGTTTACACCAGCGATGACACCCTACGAAACGAAGTTGAATTAATCGAGATAGACTTTTCTAACTTGGTACAATTAGATATCGAAGCATACCAAGTCTTTCAGCTTGACCAAGATTCTAACTTAAATACCATTTTAGGCGACTTAAGTGAAGTAGTGTTATTGGTACTTAAGATTAAAAAAAGTTCTAATGAAGCCTTGAGTAACAAAAGTGGAGTAAATGTCTTGCTAAAAAACTGAAATACGCACCAGTTTTATATGCAACAACACATTTCAAGTGTATGGCAGTGATCCTCGAGGAACGCCCGTAATGTATTCAATCCCGCTTCAATTCTGTAAAATAGCAAGTTTCCCTTTGATAAAAAGTACGGAAGTTTCTTAGTAACGGATAGCGGCTCTGATGCCATACCTCGCACGAAAATTCTGAGATTGGTCGGACGCAAGTGGAGTAAACTCATACGAACTATACCTGCGGACAAGTTAATCTGAGGTTACTCTACTTGCGTCCGACCAACTCTGCGATTTTCGAGCAAGGTATTGCATTATAGCTTGGCGCAATACTTAAGCGACGACATAGAAAGTATTCAACGCAGACCCCTCCATATTATCTTTTCTGATCTCAACTATGAAGATGCGCTAGTACATGCAGGGGTGGCTCCATTGTCCCTGCGGAGAAAGACCATATGCGAAAAACTCTCCGCTCAAATGTGTGACGAATCATCCCACAAACTCGATTCTTTGGTTCCCCCAAGATATGAGACAAGATACTCTCTGCGCAACAGTAACGGTCCCTCAATCCCAAAACATAGAACAATTAAGTTCGCTAATAGTTTTATAATGGACAGTAGTAGGGCATTAAACTTGTGTTTTAAACAATAATGATGTAGTTATACCTTTACATAGCACTCTCAAAATTAATAGCTTGTAAATAATCAATGTTTGTAGACATTTTACTCTTCCATACTCGTTAAACAGTGAAATTCAGTTTTAAACTGCAGAATTGGTATCTTTTAGCAAAATAAATAAACATTTTTAACACAAGACAAAGTCAAAAAATGAGTTCAAAGTCCAAACGACGGTGTTTTTCGGTTTTTGGGATTCTAGATTTCTTTTTTGTGTAACTCTCACTTTTAAAAATGTTCATAATGATCGGGGATGCCGAGAGAAAGTTTGGGTCCTGTAAAATAGTTTTTACGGGAGCCAGCTCGGCTCCCCCCTCAAATCTCCCTATTTTATAGCTGTTCTTATCATGGCACACTTAGTTGTTGCTGTCGTGTGATTTGCGTCACAAGGTGTCATAAAGTCATAAAGGGGGCGGTAAAAGGCTCATGCTAATTGTTCTAAAACTCATTTCTTCTGTGTTTAAACACAAAATGGCGGGCTTCAGTTAAAATACTCTGCGATATAATGTACGTTTTTGTTAAAAAAAAATGGGCCCTCTTTGGTTCAGGTGTCCATAGTCAAAGTCCAGGCTAGCCCCTCCCCACCTGTCAGGCCAGATAGTGATGCATCTGAAACGCACGCACTAAAAAGAAAAAGACATACTGTGTGATTAGTATGCATTCGATATTAATACTTTCATGGATTTTTTGCATATCTGATTGTAGATAAAGCTTTCAGTTTTTGTGATCATAAAAGTAATGCGCTTGTTTGTATTTTTAGTCACGCCTAACCCACCAGTTAGGTTGGGAAACTCGACGAAAAGCCGATGTGCCGGTCGAGTTGAAGTTTTTTTTATATCCATGGGCTGGGGCACAGTATGTGATCACACTTGGAACTTTAATCATGCTAATATCGTCTGTCGTCAACTGCAACTTTCTGGTGCAATTGTGTCAAGAAATGGAGCTTACTTTGGTGAAGGACGTGGTCCAATTTTTTCGCCCAGTAAGAGTTGCAGTGGAGAGGAACTAAAAATTTCCGATTGTATATCTAGTATGGCATTATGTTCGCATACAGAGGATGTAGGTGTTGAGTGCTGCTGACCACGAGAGCTCAAACAAGAATTTAATGACTTTCATAATAGAATATGTAGATGGTCTTTAAAAAGAAAGTGCTTTTCATAGTCTAAAGTTTTACAGAGGTATAGTACATTGTCCGCCTTAAGCCTATGCAACCTTTTTTATCTGAGAATGCTGCAACAATGTTGGAAAAAAGAGCAAATAAAGTGAAAACTGATTAACAATCCGACAGGAATATACCAAACAACTTGAAACAAGAGCAATTATCCAATAAGATCTTTTAAAGCTAGTATAACATCTTGAAAGCAAACTACATTGCTTCGATTTAAAATTGCCTCAATTGTTGTCTGCAAAACGAGCAGCAATTTGAATCTGGTTTACGATGTGCATTTAACATGAGTGTCTTAATTCTGATAAAACGCATTCGGCAAGTGCTTTATATAGCTTTACAATACAAACCCCATTCTCTATTCATTGAGGAAGTCATTTCAGGATCAATGTCATTCGAAATGAAAACGTCCGAGGCTTATGTGTATGTTATGGAATATATTTCACGGATAAAAGACACCTAAACAGTTCTGAATTTCAGTAAATGCGTTGCTTTGAAGTGTTCTTCATGATTGACAGCTGGAACAAACTGCAAAATGATGTTTTGAGCAGATGGAGCTTAGCTTATTAATCTCGTTTTCCACCAGGTAAAATTTTCCTGCAGAAACTAAATCTACTAAACGGCTTAGCTAGCATTAGATTTTGCCTCATACCAAACCAGTAATATTGTCAGATTAATTTATTTTACCACAAATTACACCTTGTGGAAATCAAGCTTTACACCAAACATACACGTGAGAACGAGGCGGATGAATGCTTCCAAAGAATTGCAGTAGAAATAATTTGTTAATATCAGCTCTTGAGTATTTTAATACTTATTTTGTTCCGTCAGGGTATGAACAAAGCTGCTTGTTAATCATTGTATCCGTAGCCAGAAGCACTGAATATAAATTCTAGTTTTTTGGAAATATGTGGACGCCTGTAACCACAGCTTAGCGATCCCACGCGCGCATGCGAGCTAACACTGTTTGTGAGTAGCCGCTGTGCATGAGCAACTAACCCGAATGCTACAACAGTAGAATGTATGCTTTCATATAATGTCATGGTGTTCACCGATCTGTGCAAAAACTGGATAGTGCATGTACACACATACACATACAAATACATAACACTGTCTTTATTCACGCTAGCCCCCTCAACAGTTGGTGATTTTCATGAGGAGAGTGCCAGAAAATATATTACAAGAACATACCATACCTTACTAGAACTATACTGCATAATAGACAAGAAACAACGATGAAACGACAAAACTTTAACAAGATTTACCAATTAAGGAGGGAAGAGAGCTAGTTTCATCTCGTAGGTCTTATGATCCTTTTAAATGAGTAAATGGACTCAGCCTTAGTTTAGCTTCGGTGGACAGTTTTTTCCAGTGAATAGCTAGATTATACTTGAACCTCTTTTCAAGAAGTTCTTTGGATCGCACTTTGAAATCAAAACAGCCCTAAGTAACCAAAATGGTCCCTGTTTTCTGTCTTAATTCGCCCCATTGTAATGCCAAAATGGCTCACACTTGGAAAAGCGCAAATGGCCCCATGGAGAAAAAATTACCCTGTTCTTATCACTGTGAATGTAATATTCAGCGTTTGTGGTGTTGTATTTAAATTGAAAAGTGGTTATTTTAACCTTCCGGTGCATGGTTGAGCTCGGGTTGTAGAATCTTAAGGTCTCTTTGGATAGGTGATGATAGAAAATTCAAAATTCATTCCGATATCGCCGTGATAGCAGCCATGATTGGATTGCTCGTTGTTTTATCACAACGTTTTCGCTTTTTGGTAAAAAGATCCAGCGTCAACCAAACTTTAAAGTTTGATCTCTCAAAGACAAGTCTAACGTCTTATGTCAATATTTTTACTATAGGATGAAATGCGTACCTCATCAAAGATCCAATCATCTATGAAAATGCTTATCCGTTTTTTCTAAGTTGGTCAAATATTCCTTGTTGCTTGAATTCCTTGAGCTCACAAACGTCATCATATCTAGTGTCGTGAGAGTAAAGTCTCCGACAGAAACGGTTGAAGGTTTTCATTTTATTTCTCTCTACCACATATATGTATGAACACTTCCCCCATTCTTTATTCCAGAAAAGACTGTCGATGAAGATGTCGTGGCCTCTATGAGGGTGAAAACGTACTACTGCATAATATATAAAAAATAAATGTTTATGAGAGTAATGGTAAGAATATTTTCATGAGATGAAAAGTGGAATGTTCCATTCAACGAGGCAAAGCCGAGGAGAATGAAAGTATTCCATCTTTCACCGAATGAAAATTTTCTTACTGTTGCACGAATTATACCATTCATCATTTCTGTTATATAACGCCAACTGAAAATAGATCACTTTTGCACTCACCATTTGTGTCATTTCTGTTTGAATAATATGCCATCGGCCATATATCATTGGAATATGCGACAAACAAATGCATGCGAGCTGGCTAGGATTAGCAATTTGATTGATTGAATTTAGTGCAAACAGCCGTGCAATGGTAAAAAATATTTACACGGCTAGAGCGTGCAAAATACACCTGCATGTGCACGATCAGTAAAATTAGAAATTTTATTTAATGCCACGAGATCCAAAACAACCAATTAAATGACCATAATTCAATAAGGCGTTATAGAGTAACTTATAGCAAATGCAGTCGTTTTGCAAGTGCTTAATGATCACACGTCCAAAAAGAACTCAGTACTAGTTGTAAGAAAAAGAGTATTGGAAAACTAAAAATGGTTCAATACCACAGATACAAATATTTATTGAAAATATTATTATTTATAGAATACAATGTCAGGAAGTTTAGTTTTTAAGCTACCTAAATCCTTTAGCTTCTTGGCTCACTTATGGAGTATCGTTTTTGTAGGCAATTTTACCTGCACACTGTTACACAAGTTTACTTTGGTCAACCTAGGAAACTTATGTCGCTAAGATTTTTCGACAAACTCAGAAAAAGCAGAGAAGTATATTTATAGAAGATGGCTTTCTAATAAATGCAGCCGCTGCAGAATTAAAATTTGATTGACGCCGGAACTTTTTGCAAGAAAACGAAAACGTTTAAAATATATTTTAGCTTTACGCAGCACTGCACTTGCAGTAATGATCTCCATATAACATCGGCTCCGGTACCTCCAACTTCCGGTACCTCCTCCGGTGCCAAACTGTAACACAAGGCCAGCCATGAAAGTCCATAAGCACGGCCTGCATTTTCCTATAGCTGGCAACATTTCAACAATGATCATTTTCGACCCAATGACTCTTGGCGAATTGGTATTGATTCGCAAGACCTTGGAGACGAACGTTAATAAATTTTTATTCTCTTTCATTTTCGCGCGCATAAAGGAAGCGCTAACGATAGCTTTCTAATGAACAATAGAACTCCACCTAAAAATGGATGATCACGAAACGCTCGTTTTGTTTTACTGGGGATCCATTTTAAAGGATAATATCTTGAGCTCACCAGTTAGCTAATTTGCATACATTTTATTGCAAAGCACAATCGATGCTTTGCATCCCGTCCTACGCAGAGCACTGGCTTTTGTAAAAGGAACAATAGTTTCTTAGAATTATAAAATATATGTTTCATATGACATTTTATACATTATACTTATATATTATATATTATTTATTTTATAAATTATGCCTGACATAGTTTTCCTCAGTAGTGCATATCCCAGCTCTTAATTGGACTGAAAAATTTACTGGAACTGAAACTAACTATACGACTGGAAAATAATGGTGTTTACTAAACCAGTGAAATGTGTTGAAGTTCGTTCTTTTGACTGCTTAATTATAGTCTGTTAAATTTTCTGATTTGTAACTGAAATTCATGATGTGTTGAGTCTGTCAACAAACAAATTACAGTCCAGGGTCCTGTTGTATAAAAGTGTCGTTAAAGTTAACTGCAGTTAAGTACGCATATCAACCAATCAGAATCGCCTACTCAAGACTTAACTTCTTTTGAACCACAAAATCGTAGTTGAAACGTTGTTAAAATTTTTATACTACCGGTCTCAGAACTCTCTACAATTCACGAAACTTTTTCAAATGGCTGCCGTATGCGATGCTTGGAGTAACGTCGAACATCTGCTATTGATATTTATCTCAACAATTATCTAGTATAGTAACTATAATATTAATGCCAGTTTTTGAAAGACTCAATGTAAGAAAGTCTCCTCTAACCACATTTAAATTGTTTATTTTTATATCAATATCAGTAATCGTTTTTGAAGGTACACCTTTTTAATATTTATTTTTGCAAAGCTTTCGGCCTGTTAGCATGGTGTTCCACAGATCAAATTTTCTGAAGAAATTAGGCCCGTGGAAGTCATATTTCCTAGGATATTTGCCCCCCCCCATTTCGGAAATTTTTCCCTTCCCTAAAATCAAAGATACTAACGTATACCATAAGATGGGAAGTTCTGAAGTTTTTAACAAGAGCAATTTCCTAATTATATTTGACAAGTCGCATTAAACAAATGCATTCATATGTAGATAAAGAAAACCGGCGGGATGTCCATGACTGCATATCATTGATGATTTCATGCTTTGATGTCATGTATCAGCAAAAATGTTGATACAGTCGTAAGGGGATTTAAGTACGACAGGTTTAACAATGCACTAAGTTAAAAAAGATTATTTTGTCGAAATATATGTTACATTAAAGCATTTCCCGAAGCACCTACTTATCACCTATGCCTGTATGACTCACTTAAATAGGAGAATTAATTTAAGCCAGTA
>JAOBYK010608666.1:18021-46815 GCA_025434845.1 Phenganax subtilis | reverse complement strand
TAAGTATATACACAAAATCAAATTTATTCCATCATGTGCCTGATATTATAAATAATTAATTTATCATCAATTGATAACATAATAATTGACGATTGTAAAACTTGCATATCAATTTCTTGTGATAAGCTTGGGTGATAGATGACCAGTATCACTCATGCTTCGTAACTGAACATTTCCATTTGGTTTGATAGTCAACCAGGTAATACCACAGTTGCCAATACTCATTCGGAGCCAACCCTCAGGTGGAAACTGCAATGCCCTTTAAGAAAATGCATCACTTACTACCTTTGAGTGCACTAAAACAGTGATACTGTTTGTATTTTAACCAAGAGTCTCCTCTTTGTGCATAAAAATTGTTTAGTATTAGACTGAGTAACATAGCCTAATGTTAAACAGAAGAATAATATGGCAAAAAATGGTAAAATAGTGATTGACAAACCCACCGGCATACAAAATATCGAATGACATTGGCATGACAAACATACACTTCTACACTATCTGCAATTTGCTCTGTGTCAGCTCTGTGAACATATTTTCGGAATGCTGCTTCGATACGAGCGCTATCTTGAAAGATCTCCTCAAAAAGTCCAAAAACAATAAAATCAACCAAGCACTCTAAGGCTTCAGTAATAAGTATTAAAAGTATAGCTACTCAAATGGATTGAAGGCATATTTATTTTAATATATTATACATATTTATAATATGTTATATGGTTCTTACATGATGATCTGGTCTCCATGACGATGACAATGGGTCAGGTAGACAGGGTGCACCTTCTCTCAAAAAGTCGCAATACTCATTGGGAACATTCGGCAAATGCTTTTGAATAATTTCGCCAGTTTCTTTCGCTCGTGTCATTGTTGAAATGACAATTTTATCAATTTTGTGATCATTCAGGTGCAATATCTTTAATCTCTTTCCAGTTTCTTCTGCTTGTTGTCTTTAGAGATAAATTGAAATTAATACGTGGCTTGGGTCAGGAAACAGAGTTTATAAAAAAATCGCTTTACACTTTACATCTTGGAACCAACTACGACAGCAAAGATGAGAAAACCGTGAAAATATAAGTGTTATTTCCACTTCGCCACACAATTTTTTTCTTCCCCCCCCCCGAAACTTGCTTATTCATTGGTGTTCACTGTGCACAAACAAGCTTCAAGTGTAAAACAAACCTTCCAGAGTGCGTCAAAACTCGTTTGCTATCGTCCTCGGCTTTAACGTATTGCCCATGTCTTATAAACAACAGATGCCGCGTTGCTGTCGGCTTTAAATTCGCACCAAAAGCGTGCTTTTCTTCACCGAATCGTTCCGCTAGGGAGGGTACCTTTTGTCCTCTATCAGGGCTTCTAGGGGCCGCATCTTGCCTTGGCTCGCGAAAGTCCCAGTTTTTATTCCACTCTGGAAGCAGAGAAATAGACCCTGCCTCAGGGCGACCGTCGGGGGCCGCATACAACGTTCCAAATTTGCTTTTCCCACGTGATCGATACACAACTGCACAAGACAGAACGGTCGAGCCCGCAAAAGCGATATACTTCCACGATCTACGCATACTTTTGAGTAAGTGATTCTATATTTCCCGACTTGAGTAAGGAACGTTTGGTATGTCACTTCTTCTAATTACGAAACACTCAAATTTTTTTCGTGAAGTTGTTTTAAACTTGCTGCACGGAAACACTCTGACTGCCAAAGGTCAACGACTTACGCTAAAAATTCCTGGGATCGAATTTCCTGCAGGGAGATACTATTCCACCAGAATAGGAGTAAAATCTTTGTTATCCTATCCTACGATCGTCGAAACTAATAAAGTGTGGCATAACGCTTAGCGTACTACAAAAGAGAGAAGTCGTTTGTAGGTCTTTTCCTACTAATGATAGATAGTTATGAACAGTCACATCATTTTCCCACACGATTCTAGTAAGTGAGCCAAGCGAGCAAACACGTTCGCCAGCCAGAATTTGGGCAAGAAAGCTGGGCAAGTGACTAAGCAAGCTGCACTGTTGGCCAAGCGGGCAAGTGAACCTACAAAGAGGCAAGCGAGAGAGTAGATGAGAAACAGACAGGTAGACATACGAAAAAGAAAGAAAACAAATATTAGTAAAAACACAACCTCTTGGCGGAGATAACAATGATGACGTCATGTCATTTTGAGAGATGGAAGCATGTGATTGCCTTCGACTGCCACAAGGCGGGCGGAACCACACTGAGTGGGAACAACATGTCAACAATGGCGAACGAAGGAGAAGATATTCGAATCGATGAAGTAGAAATGGGAACTACTACGACGGCTGATGGCATTTTAGCCAAGGAAAAAGAGAAATTCGAGTACATTCACGGTCATGTGGAACACCAGGAGTTACATGTACCTCCCCTAGACGAGCTCTGCAAAGGTATTTTCTAATTTTCTCAACTTTATAATGTATTCAAATTTAATTCAGTATTATTCTTGAAGTGACTACATTTTGAAACAATGTCGTGGAGTAGTAACATTTGTGCAATGTGAAATTGTCATTCATTTCAATGGCTCTTTGGTGGCTCAGCGGTTTGTGCGACCGTGTCTTACTTCTGTGACCCGAGTTCAATTCCTGACTTCGCATCAAAGGAAAAACAAGAATAGTTCTCTTGCGAACCCTCTTGGTAAAATATTCAGTTGCAACGTGCCCCAATGCGCCCTAGTTATATATTTTACTCTGTCTAATGCCAGCTAGGTTGAATTGTCTTACACCTAGTTAAAATGTTAACTATCTACTTATGACTCCTGTGAACCATTTGCATGGCAATGCATCTGTTGTTCCCTGCCTAACATCAGCGATTCCTCTCATCATGGTGAAACATTTGCATCTTAATGGTTAACTAAGTAATTTATTTTTGATAAAAATCACTTTCAAGATCTCACAACTATAGTTTCACGGCCAGTATTTACAGTCAATGAATTTATTTCTAACATATTTAAACCACTTTCTTAGAAATGTAGCTCATAGAAGATTTGAACTCACACCTGAGTGAGTGAGTACTACTTGGAATACTGTGGGATGGTATTCCTGTGTGAGCCACATTTTTCACTATTTGGTTTGAACATGTTAGAAATAAAATAAATTCATTGAATTTTCACTGGTGATGACTATTAATAAAAGTATATACACAGTCTTGTGTAGTTTTACCAAAGTTTCAAATGTTTAGTGTTGAAGTCATCTCTGAGTAAAAATTTTCATGAAGTACATGTGGATGTCGTTACTTGTCCTGACCTAACCCAGAAACCCTGGAATCTAGCCTCGCCTGGTATTTGCGGCAATACTCGACTAGCCCTTGTTGGTGGTGTTCCGTATTTGATTCCTGTTGCAAATCTCTCAAAGGTATATAGGTAGCTTAAAATAACATCACAAAAGTGGTCAGCATTATTGTCGACTTCAGCTCACTTTTCACTAAAATATTCAGAACTTTGTAGCAAACTTTGCAAGTTTGTTTCCAAGTTCAAATGTTCATCATGAAACTTAGATAGAAACAGGTTTTGTAAACAAAGGCTATAAAAAGGAGCCAGTCAAATGCTCAGAATACAAACCTGTTTCAGAATTTCATTATGAACATTTGAACTTGGAAACAAACTTGCGAAGTTTGCAACAAATTTCAAATATTTAAGTGAAAAGCAAGCTGAAAGCAAAGATAATATTTAAGTGAAATAGAGAAGATGTGCATATTTATACTTTCTCATGCAAAAACTTTGTCTTCTTTGGTGGAATAGGTGTACAATTTCGATATAATTGCAAAGCAAATTGGTTTACCCGATGGGTTTTTTATCGGCGCTGGGGCAGGAAACAGTCGTGCTTCTACCATTGGAATCAATTGTGAGGTGATTATTAACATATATGTGTAATGCTAAATAATTTTAATGGTCAAGTAGAGTGACCCTTGCTTGTTCACAAACTTACGTTTTTTAGATGATGGCAAACCTAAAATTACAACCTGATGTTATAAGATCCAAAATGGCCAAAGTTAATCCTAAGGTGAATTATTAGGATTAAAAGATTAAAAGAAAATTTCCACCATTATAATATACAGTTTTGTGGAAACACCACGTAAATTTATTTATGCAAAGCTTTCCGTCCGTAACACTGGTCCGTAAGCTTTGCGTAAATAAATTTACGTGGTGTTTCCACAAAACTGTATATTATAATAGTTAATCACCATGCAAACATTCAAAGAAATTTCCACCAACTTGCAAAGTATGATAATTTACCGTAATCTGTTGTATATACTCAGGATGACTCAGCTGTTCAATGCGACTACAATATCAAGGAATTTTCTATGTTAGCTGACTTGCTAGTGTCCGAAGGCGAGCAAGGCAAGGTATGTCTAAGTGGGTAAATTGGTTTGATTTTGTAGACTTTCCTTAGAACGTTTTAGTGAAAAATTCTCTTTTGCTCTCATTAAACTATTATTATTCTTTTCAACTCTTTATCCTGGACCCTCCCTGTCAACTTTCCCTGTAGAAGGAAACCGTAGTACCCGGAGTAAACCTACGAGTTTCTACAGAGTAGTTAACGAACTCTTTCCACATGAGAAAGTTAAGTCCGTGCTGAAGATCAAACCGAGAACCTTACTGGTAAAAGGTGCTTGTCCTGGCGACTGCGCCAGCGATATCCCATACAAGATATTTCGAGTTAAAAATAGTTCGGCCACGTCGTAGTTGTTCGTGCACTCGTATTCAATTTTCTATTGACTTCTTCTAGGTCGTAAAGGTAGTTGCAAAATCTCGCAAAGGACAACAAAACTTTGTGTCATGTATGCGTCATTCATTGGATCATTACTATGGCAACTTTCGAACAGTTGGGATGGGAGGCGTGTTTTGTATCGAAACTGGAAAAGCAAAGTTGCATGTTATGGTAAGGCCAGTTTCTAAATCATATGGGTTTAATACGGAAAGAGGGAATTTCAAAGTTTGATAAACTTCAAAGGACCTGGCTGTGATATATCTGTCTCCGAAGGTTCATCTCGAAAACGTCTTTATCGGATGACAATTCATCAGTTCACATGAATAAACGATATTTCTTGTTTATTTCAGCCTGCGTTTAGCAAAGAAGGGTTGGACAGTGACGAACACGTCAGAAAATGGTTAAATTTTTACACAATGGATTCTCCACTGACTTGCCTTAGTGTTTTTGTTTCGAACGATTCGGTAAGGTTTAAATATCTAAGATGTCTCAAATATTCTAATATACAGTTTTGTGGAAACACCACGTAAATCTATTCATGCATTTACGAGGTGTTTCCACAAAACTGTATATTAGAATAGATAATCACCATGCAAACATTCAAAGAACTTATTTCGCAAATATGTTCAACCGCTGACCTCGATACAAGAACTTTAAATCGTTGAAGATGAAATTTTTTCGCGAGAAAATATATGTACCCTAAGCCCGTTTTCCACTAAGCGGAATTTTCCGTGGGAAATATCAATCTACCAAACTGATTGGCTGGCACTATTCTTCGCTTGCAAAGCGAACCAATCACATTGCTAGATTTATCTTCCGTGCGGAAAATTCCACCTAGTGGAAAACTGGCTTTAGCAACTGGACTAAATGCTCCTTCTTATAGTATAAAATGTTTATTTTGTTTCTATAATTTCAGGGTCTTGACATTAGATTGGAACACACTCACTGCTTCAGTGATCACGGTCAAGGTGGTCACTACCACGAAGATACGACCCCGGAAGAAGTGTCCTATCTGGGATACTTTGTTCCTGCTGAGTACGTTTACCGTATAGACCGTCCCCCCTCTACTCATATGATAGGGCGAGATTGACAAGGGTGAACCAAAAGAGTTGCTTATATGAAGTGTATCGGTGATTGCAAGAAATCAACATGGATAAAGCGTGTTATAGTGTGGGGCCTTGCGCAGACAAGCTTAGCTTTCCTTGTCAAGTTTCTTGACGAGGTCACTTGCTCGTATGTGCGACGAACATGTTTTTCTAGTCAAGTTTCTTGGCAAGTTCACTTGCTCCTGTTTAAAAAGAAAAAGTTTTCCTGCTCAAATGCTGACATGAATAGCTTTTGCCCAAGGCCCCCTAGATAAAAAAAAAACTTGTCTCAACGTACAAAATTGTGTACATTGAAAAAACTTGTCAAGGAAAACATATCAGTTTGCATAGGACAGTAGTCAGTCGCCACTAGTCACTTAATAAACAGGTTCCTAACGTTATTAAATTCCTAGCAGTTCAGTACTTGTTGCGTGACAAGATAAAAAAATTACAAAATTTGTAATACCCAATTGTTACCTAGAATAACATGTAGATGTAGATTTATGTAAAAATTATTACATGTTAAATCTAGGTAATCTGATTATTATAAGTTATAGTAAACTAACTAGTTAAAATGTGTTTGCCAAAAAACTGGTTTGAACAAAGCAATTCTGCACTTGCGATCAAGTTTGGTCTGCGGTTATCCTTGGCTGTACAAAAGTATTGCAGGCTTTCAATATGCGACACAAAGTTTCGTTTCCAAGTTCTTTACACGCGCGCGCTCTTGTGCTACAATTTTATCACCTCCAAAGTAAATCCTCAAAATAATCCTCAATTTCCTTCTCCGTAACAAATATTACAGCAAACTTTGAGCGTTTTTCTTGTGTACACACACATAAACAAGCAAGCAACTAAACCTAACGGCAACAAAACAGCTAAAGTAACCCCAGCAATACGCTCATTGTTTTTCATACGTCTCTGCTTTTCAGTACCTTTCCCTGAACCGATATTCCTAGAAAAGCTGGTACATGTAACATCCGTATCTATGCGAGTGTCAACTTTCACTTTGCGAAAATTGCAGGTCATTGATGTCAAGTTAAATAAACTTTGAATAAATTTCGAATGATTTTGAGCCAAGTTTTGCTGAAAAAGCTCGTAACCCCGAGAATTATGAAAACAAAACTTTGACTCTTTCCAAGAAAAGCTTCCATTTGACCCTTTCGAACATTGTGACCAATTCCTAGGTATGATTTCCGAATTGCAACACACTTTAAAAAGTAGACAATTAAAATACTTCTTTGTAAGATTTCTCTCCCTTTTTACGTCTTGTATACACAAAACATTGAACAAGCCATTCTTTTGTACCACAGTACAGTTTAAAACATTGCACAGGTTACCATCCAAAACTGTTCCACCTTGCATTGTGGGTAATTCCATACATAACAAAACCACGAGGGACACAAATAACAGACAAGCAACTGGTGCTAGTAAAAACACACGACAAGCCCTCACTTTTTGTTGGTTTGCTAGCGATTTCAAAGCAGTTGAATCGGTTATAGCCATGGCAATGAAGCTCGTATCATAAATTCAGATACTTTTACTGGATAAGTTTCGATATAAGCCGGCTTCGAGCTGTTTGTTTGTACAAAGCGAAATTCCCGGAACGAGGAAATGTTTCGATATAGACTGACCGGTTTATAACGACATCCTACTACATTCTAGTTCATGATTGACGGGTTAATTTATTTTGTCGGTATTTTCCAACATAACTATGTCCCAGCTAACCTCGCCGCGCAGCAAATGGCGGTCAAATTGCAAAGTTTTATGCTCCTTTGTAGGACCAAACAATTGAAGTTTGATATTTTCTAAATAATCTCCATTATTACTGAAAGGAAATCATCAATACAGATTACTGTAGACTTCACTCCAGATTACTGTAGACTGGGTTGATTTATTGTCAACGAGCAAACGTTTGACCATCAATAGACTAAATACTCATTAGCCAAGATTTTTCACCAAAATTATCACATATATTTCACAAGGAACCTGCTAATGCTCAGTCAACTATCCAATAGAACCGGTCGTATATGAAGATACTCTGATAAAAAAAACGACATTTGCATAACAGTGTTTATGAAAACGGATTTGTTAAAAAAGAAAATTTCTTCTCCCTCATGGAAAGGAAATCTATGAGTTATAGTCGAATGACTCGGACTTCGTTATAAGATAATCTTTGATTGTTCATTAAAAACTATTCGAATATGTTGTAGTAAATATAAAGTATAGTAGAGCTGTGCTTGTACATGGCAAATA
This sequence comes from Phenganax subtilis, assembly GCA_025434845.1. Lineage (NCBI taxonomy): Eukaryota > Metazoa > Cnidaria > Anthozoa > Malacalcyonacea > Clavulariidae > Phenganax > Phenganax subtilis. Next base: position 38,770 of record JAOBYK010608666.1, on the reverse strand, counting down.
TTCAAAGTCGAAGAACGTACAGTAAATTAGACATGGATGAGAAACCTTCGATCAAACATGTTTGCGGTGACAAAAGAGAATTGGAATTGGAAGGTATACTTTAGCTAAAGTTTGCGTGCGCTTATGTGATATTCCTGGACACTATATTTTGGAGACACAGTTAACGGATTGATCGAATTTAGTCTTTGAACAGTCATTGAACTTTTGCAGATCTATCATAGCAACTTCGACGATTGTTCAAATTTTTTCTTTTTATGCACAGATCCAAAATACTCGGTCGAAGAAATTGTGGAATATGTTGGTTTTGGAAAATATCAAATTATTCTGCTCTTTGTCGCTGGTTTTTCGTGGGTGGGTGATTGTCAATATGTATGATCCCTGACCTTGATGAAAACGCTTATTAAGTCATATCGGATGCATATCACAATAGCTGCCTGCATGTTGTTTTCCAACTTTGAACTATTCTAAAACTATTTTAACGGGATTTTAATATTTCAAGATGGCGGACGCAATGGAAATGATGATATTGGCAATCTTGGGACCGGTGTCAAGATGTGAGTGGTTTCTTGAGCCCTGGGACGAAGCTTTGCTATCTACGGTAGGCCGTCCAGTTTGCTCTCGATTGGCTAAATTTTGAAGACCGGCCTATGCATCAAATTATGTACCAACAGTAACGAGCAAGTATATTTGTAAAATGCTTAACGGCTGCTTTCCAGTTACGCGTTTTTGACACGCACGTACACGCACGCAAAAATTTAACTCCTTCAAAGTTTTATAGTATTTAAAAATACAAGCACAAATAGACACGTAGTTATTTAGAATTAAAATTCTTAACGCTTCTCCTCGCGATTGTTAATAAGATAGTCTGCAATTTTAACTTTTACGCGCGTGTCAAAAACGCGTAACTGGAAATCAGCCTATATTTGCTTCTGCGTGGTTACTACAAATGAAATGTATTTATTTCTTGCATAGGTTGTTTTTGTTGGTATGTTTATTAGCTCTACACTATGGGGAAAACTAGGCGACAAATACGGACGAAAATCGGTAAAATGATTTCAAATATTACTTCTAAAACTCGTTAATGATTCATGAGTAAAACAAAAAGAGAAACAGCATATCGCATTTTATCGCGCATATCGCATTAAGTATGTTTGGCAGCCAGTAAGCTACATATCTTTGCGTAAAAATATAAGAGGACGCGTTGCATCTGTAAGTGGCACTACTGTCCATTCTTGTACTGTCAACCATACGCTTTCATAACTTTGTCCTAAATTTTCTCTTTAAATACAACTTCGTTTGAGAAGCAATACAATAAACTCGAAACTTATATTTTAGTGATGTATAAAACATCTCAAAATGTGCAAAAAACTCGGCTAGCGCCTCGTTTTTCAACCCACTTTTTGTTCTTTTACACAATGGTAATATCTCCTTTCTTTTATATTACAAGATAACGTACAATCCCTGACTTCGACATAGATTATAAGCACTTAAAACAACATTTGAAACGATTTTAGGGTATAGTATTAAGTTCAGCATGGATAATGTATTTTGGAGTATTAAGTGCGGTTTCGCCTTCTTATAACTGGATCTTATTTCTGCGTTTTCTTGTTGGATTTGGCATCGCTGGACTAAGTCAAGTGTAAGTTACCATTGAAAGCATGATTTGGAAGCTTCGTCAAACTTGTGCTCCAGCTATTTGTTCGTCTTTATAAGTGTAAATACATACTTCAGACTTAGGGCCTGTTTATATGAGAGGCGGGACGGGACGTTTGCCGGGATGGGACGATGAACGGGATCCCGGCATGTAAATGTTTTGTTTCGTTTTTCGCCTTGTGTTTATATGTAAGCGGGACATTTTTCGTCCCGTCCCGCCCCAAGTGAGACGTTTTTCTCCATATAAATGCTCCGTCCCGCCTGCCGGGACAATTTTGCATATATAATTCTTTGCAAATTCATACGTCCCGGGTATTCCCGCGGGAAAACGTCCCGTGTGCAAAGCAATGATGTAAACGCAGGATGAATATCATCCCGTCTCGCCTGCCCATATAAACAGGCCCTTAGTGATTTGGCGATCTACATGTATATAATTATGTCTTCAGTGTTGTGCTCTACGCAGAGTTTGTCCCAGCAGCATACAGAGCCATCACCATACTTGCTCTTGGGGTATGTATCTAGGGCCGTTTGTACTCAAACGGTGGATAAGCTCAAAAATAGAAGTATGTTTATATATTCCTTGCACGGCCAAACTAAAATTTTTTCAGCTAATTATGCTGAAAATTTTCAGCTAAAAAATTTTCAGCTAATTTTCAGCCAAAAAATTTTTCAGCTATTTTTTTCAGAAATCACATTTATGTATTCCTTGAACAACGAAATTGAAACTTTTTAAACTGACTACAACAATAATGTATTTACCTATAGTTTTATTACAAAAGATTTGATTTGAAAGTTTTAGAAGTTGTGTGGGAGTGTTTTTGAATTCTGAATTACCCACTATTGAAGCAAAACAGGCTTTGAACAACTGGCCGCAGACGTACTAAACAAATTTTTTGACTATACCTCGCTATATCGGGTGCGTCACTTAACTGAGTAACGGCGTTTCATAGATTATTCTAGTCGTTTGGAGATATCGTTTGGAAACTTTACCAAAATCAGTTTGTCTTATCTTTTTGTGTCTTTCCCAAAATCAGTACTATTTCAAGTCTGCATGTTTTACTCTTATTGTACTTTATATTTTCTTAGGGTTTTTGGGCAGTTGGTGGAACAGCAGAAGTGTTACTCGCTATAGCAGTGATGCCAAGTCTTGGTTGGCGTTGGTTGTTAGCACTATCTAGTATTCCTTTAGTTGTTTTTATAATATTAAGCATGGTAAGAGAAGAATTTTAAAATTTGATTAGAAATCATGGCCCCACGAATTCCAGCCATACTTGTTTACGTCATCTTCCACGTGATTGTTAACAGAACCAATTACATAAGGTTACAGACAACAATAGAATAGATAGAAACTATTGTATTAGCTATTTATAAAACATGAGATTATCCACTTTTGTTCAGTAAACATATGCAATTGACCGCCATACGCTTTTCTATAATGCTTATTGAAACCTATAGTATTAAATCAGTCACCCTATGAGCGATATAATTTTGTGCGCTAAACACGAATATGTTTCTCTTCACGATGTAAGGGAGTGCCCGAGTCGCCTCGTTATCAAGTCGGTGCAGGTGTAACTCAAAAAGGTTTGCGAACTCTTGAGTCACTGGCCAAGTTGAATAGGAAAAAAATGCCTGCCTCTGGGAACTGCCTTAAACCTACCGTAGTAAGTTCTATAAAACCATTGACAAAAACAACTAAAAGAAACCGCCACCTCGTTCCCAGGGCCATGTTTTGAATAAAGCGCAGGAAATTCAAGAAAGGGCTCTGGGAACGAGGTTGCCGAGACCCATTAGAACATCATAATTTTTCATCACTGAGTAATCAAGAATTTGCAATTTTTAGCTTCATGACAGAGGACGCATTATAGATCTATTTACTAATTCTTATTGGAGAACAACCATTTTAGTTTGGATACAAATGTAAGTAGTACAGAGCTGACTATTACATATTACACCTGGGTGCAGGCTAACAATTGTAAAATAATTTTAACAGGTTAGGTGGTCTGCTTATCTACTACGGAATATTACTAATGACGCCGGAGATATCTCAAGCAAAGCGGGAAAACAATTGCGATGCGGGGGGTACATCAATGAATTAACTGTATCAATTATCTTTACAGTAGCACGCATCACCAGTTAATGAGTTAAATATAATTAATCCATTCCTGTGTTTTGTTACAAAACACATGATATTAAGTTTGGTACTATTGTCATGTTACGTGCACGAATCTATACCAGACAAAATTTACTTCTATTTCATTCAGTTGTGATAGTAGAGAACCCTGATTTCGTCAATGGCTGCGGATGCAAGTCTTTAGAAAACGAAGATTACTACGCCTTGCTTTTAACTTCATTCGCTGATATACCAGGTATAAAACAATTCAATTTACGCCAGTAAGTCCAATTGTAAAAATATGCATTACATTCTACCATTTGTTTCGCCCACCAATTTCTGCTTGCGTGAAAAAGGGCGACAGTAGAATCAAGCCCTAATTCTTACACCTCATAAGCCCGTTCTCCACTACACGAATTTTTTCGAGCGAAAAATAAATGCAGCATCGTGATTCGCTGGCAAAATAATTTGCCGCAAAGAAGTCGAAAACGAGCCAATCACGTTGCCAGATTTCTTCTTCGCGCGAACAAATTCGTGTAGTGGAGAACGGGCTATATGTTCTGTTGCGAATCAGTAACGCAACAATACCGTTGTTTTCCTGCAGGTTTATTGGTAGTAATGTTGTTCATTGATCGTGTTGGTCGTATTAAAACATTAGTAATTGGCTTCGGTTGCACTTCGCTGTTGTTTGCATTGCTGATGTTGTGTAATGGAGAGTAAGTCACACTTATAATCACTTTAAACCCTTGACTATATTATCGCTCGCATTGTGCTTATATAGACCAGTCGTACTGAGCACTCGCAATGCGTCACTTTGTTTTCAAGAACGATGACAACTATCTATATTTTTGGAGTTCGATATTTTGCGACGGGAGTCACACAAGCACTATATATTTATATTCCTGAGGTAGGAATGTTTCTCTAAAAAGTATTTAGAGAAAAGTGTTCAATGAAACGTTTTCAGTTTTCTACAAAAACTGCTCTATGAAACATTTTCAATGAGAATTTTTCTATGAAAAGTTTTCTAAAAAACTTTTTAAATTAAAGGTTTCCAGGAAAAGTTTTCTAAGTAACTTTTTAAATAAAAGTTTTCCATGAAAAGTTTTTCGTGAAAACTTTTCTTGATGAGGATTTTTGTATCACAACTTGATAGGAAAAGTTTTTGTTGAAGTTTTTCATGCTTGTATGTGCAAACCATCACAAAAACAACTTCCAAAACAGACGAGCAAGGGTACTCATCTCAAACAAACTTTTCTATACATATTTAGGTTTATCCGACAAATATTCGCGGACTAGGTTTGGGTACAGCTTCGGCTATGGCGAGAATAGGATGCATATTAACACCATTTTTAGCGCAGGTAAACTAAAACAAGTCAGATAATAACATATACATTGTCGTAATTAAACAAAATTGTCAAACTTTATAATCGATCGTTACGGGTATTATACATATCCTTTCGTATATATTCAGGTTTTAATAAAGAAATCTTTGCGGTTAACACTATTGGTCTATGCTTGTTGCGCCCTCGTGTGTTGTATGGCAGCGGCATTACTACCGATTGAGACGAGCGGTAAAGAAATGAAGGTAAAGAGCCTGGACACTAGCTTTAATTTACTTATTGATCTGAATATAATGACTAGAGCGCTTCGTCAACTTTTCCTATTTTCTTTTTTTAGGACACAAATGTTGAAACAGCAAATTGAATGTTATCGCTCAATTATTATCAAGAACTTTATACATAGATAAAACTTCTTAAAACTCTAAAAACGAAGACGTTTTGTCATTAGCAAATTTTTAACACTTAAACATAATTTATATTACTTTTCAGGTAATTTTTGTATCATTTCCATAATAAACGCATGTAACATAGTTGGAAGCTTTATGTGCGTCATATTTACTAAGCTATGCACGGCAAAAGTAAATATTCAAAATCCTGTTTAACAAGTATTCAAACACCAGATTCACTAGCGTACGTGCACGATCCGATCTACGATTTCAGATTCAGATTCGAATCTGAATCTGCAAATCCAAAATTGTAGAGAGAGTCGTACGCATAGTCCGTATATGGGTAAACCAGTTGAACGAGTGGTGTACATGGCGAAAAACCAGATTAACGACAATTCCAAAACGGGTTTAACCAGTATATTCATCGTTCAGCGTTCGGTACGGTTTGGAAGCCGAGTATTTTTCCGGCAAACATATCTGCAGATATTTTCTCGGGCAAATGTGTTTTCAATAAACTAATAAGATTTTCTTTTTGAGTAGAACCTACCTCGGTACTGCCTCCAAGATCTGCAATTCCAAGAAGTGTAGACATTAAATCCGATAACTCACATTCAGTCATATGCTCGCCTGCAAAAAGAAATAGCTAGTACCAATCGTACGAATTACAGGAAGTACTTTGATCCTGAGCATATCTTTGTACCTCATCAAAATCAATATGAACGGAATAATGAGAACTGCATGGACTCAATTTTTTATTCACGATGAGACTGATTTAGGAGAAGCAGTCTACTTAATGCTAACCTTTGTTTTGCAAAACAGACAAAAGAGTATCCCTGGGTATAACCATAGTATTATCCTTTCTTGTTTTCTGACCAAGTTTTGCGAACGCCTCTTCAAGTTGACTCGATGATACACCAAACACTGGTCGATGGTTCACATACACTGGGACAAAAAACAAGACACATACCAACAAATATTCGGAAATTAAAGTATAATCTTTAAAGACATGGTTAGGAAACATAAGAAACGCAAGCTTGATTATAGACCTGAAGAAAAAACAAAACTTCTTTTCAAGTTTTCAAACCATATCTCTGATGACAGTGTGTTCGCTGTGCAAAAATTTGCATACATATGAACAAAAAGATAGAACAAAGACTGTATCTAGGTCTTCGAACTATATCTCCAATGAATATGTCTTTACAATGCAGACATAGGCGTACCAGATGGGAGGGGGGGGAAGGGGGGGAACTGCCTCCCTCCAACTCATTTGAAACAAGGAATTTCGGGAAATTTTTCGAGGATTTTGGCAAAATTTCGGGCTGCATTGCCACAAAGCATTTCAGCACACCACATACACGGCATTGCTCCCATCGGTTTATGCTACCAAGCAAATTCATTTCAATGATTTCAGTCTAAATTGATCATTTTTTCGGGCAATCTTATTTGGGGGCAAAAATGGATTGCCCCCCCCCCAAACATATTTGATCAGGTACGCCTATGAATGCACAAGTTTGCATAAACAAGAACAAAAAGATAGAACAAACACTTTGTCTAGGTCTTTGAACTGCATCTTGAATGAACATGTCTTTACCATGCACAAGTTTGAACAAACATGAACAAAAAGATAACAAAAAACATCATACTTACACTTGATTAAATCACCAAGATCAATGCTTTCCACATATTTTCCAGTCTCAACATATTCACTGAATTTAACTTCATTAATCATATCATCTACTTCTTGTTCAGTGGGGTAATACCCTAGAGCGCGCATCACGAACGGGACCTGAGACAGAGGAATCTTCGTGGACGTCTCGCGCGTTTCCATAGTATCCACGTTCTGACTTCGAAGCAGAGCGTAGTAAAAAAAATCCTCAAGCTCCGAGAAAAGTTCGCCTTCTCTTCCGCCTTCTAGTAATTCGTAAAAAGGTTCAAGGTCTTTCCCACCCAACTGAGAAGAAGCTTCCAAGGAACTGCACAAAAAAATATAAAAACTTAATAAACATAGAGGAATATTTCAAATTCTAGTAAAAACCATTTGACAATGTAGTTTTCAAACAGAAGTAGCGAGAAACCCTTGATGAAACTTTTTGAAAGCAGATCAGATAAACTGATGGTGGGATTCTTTTACTTTAATTCTTTGACCCTACACTCTGTTGGGCAAAATCGGCTTGTTTCCAGATCCCGTGCCTGAGAGGATACTGAAAAATCTGTCTTTATATGATTCGCACCAGATCTTCTGACAAAACCAATCAGTTCAGGCTTCAACTGCACGAACAAATCAAGGCTCACAGACAGATAAAACAAGCTGTTTTCCAACAAATTATGAGGTTTTTGGGATTTCGCAGAATTTCAAAAAATTACAACAGGCGTTACCAGATTTTCTCAATGACTAAAATCTTCCAAACAACGCAGAAAAACTACGAGAAGTATATGTAAAGTACCAAATCTGGGCAAACTGAGTATAATATTGTTAAGAAATGTGATGAATGTTAGCGTAAACAACTGATATAATATGACGTACTCAACATTCACCATCCACATAAAAACAGTGCAATCAGTTCCTCCGGCAGTGAACAAGTATCGGCCATCATAAGAGAATACAACATTACAAACCTTGAATCAAAACAAAACAAAACACAATATTTTAAAAGCCACTCGCGAGCAGGGGCCTCGGAACTAAGGGGGGGAAGCATTGGGGGCAAGTGGCCCCCTCCCACTTTTTCTATCAGAGAAAAATGTGCCTTTTTTCACAAAAATGACATTGCCTTGTTTCAAGAACTATTGAACTAAAGAGGTTTTGTGGCTTTACGACTCTATGTAAGCCAGGCTTTACACTGACCTGGCTTGGATGCGCAATCAATGCCATTGCTTTGTGAGGATTACCATCAAGTGGAAGCATTTGTAAACCGACCTGGATTTATAAGACACCAACATTTTAGCACACAATCTATTAAACAAAGTTAGCACATCTTAAATTTTTTCTTCTTATACTCCTCATATTAACATAAGATTTTATTTGCAGACTAAATTCTCATATTTTCTTACATTATTGGTGTGATATTTTTTTGAAAATGTTAATCTTCAGGCAGTCATCAATAGATCATTTTATAAATTGAATCCATAAACTTATTGTTACCAACATCAAAAGACAATGATCGTCAAAGTTTTACTGAAATTTTTAGAATCTTCTTGTATCGCAAAAATTTTCTTACTTTAAAAAACAAAAACATTTCATTTCTGAAAAAAAGTGTTCTTGTAATAATTCCTGATACTAACAATATTGCGAAAAATGTCTTTAACTACAAATACCTTATTATCTGTGATATATCCCATGTAATGCTTGTCACTACCATCTTTCTTGGGTAATATCACCATTCTGAGGTAAAACAACACATAGGGTAACAAAACGAAACAGTTTCAACAATTTGAAAATCTCAGGGAATTTTAGTATATACTAGCTGATTGTTCTCGGAGTCGCTCGCGATAAAACGTTTGGAATAACAGTTGAGGGATTGTACAAGTAAACCTTGCCGACACTCGCTTGCAAGCACGTTAATACATGTTGGCTGTTCCCATTCATAAACACAAATAAAGTTAATAAAATGAATGAACTATTCGTATAACCTAGCAAATTAAACATAAAAAGTCAATACTCAATAACATAATTGTCTAGAAAAATTTGTGGATGTGCAACCAGGATTTAGCATATCAAAAAAAAACTGAAACGTTCCGTGGTGTGAATATTCATTTATTACAAGCTTTGGGCTATTCTGCCGTTCAAGGCTATAAACTGATAGCCGCCGAAAGCATGTATGTAATAAACTAATATTTTAACCAGAGAACGTTTTATTTTTTCAAAAAACGTACTTTTTTAGGGGTGATCCATAAGTTGGTCCAAGCAAAGTTTTTCTGCACATCTTCGTTGTCGAATTGTAAAACTTCAATTTGAACTATATACGTGATGATAGAAAACAAATTATAATCCATAATTAAGACAAATCCTCTATGGCTCGCCACTGATTGCTTTAATATATGTCTAATCCAGTAAGGGTCCAGTCCCAGATAATAGAGAGCTAAGAGTAAGCCGCGTTTTTGACAACACGAACACAGATTAGAGACTAACAGATGTCCGACTTAGGCTTCAAGCCTACGATTTTGGCGTAAGTGGCCACCATTATCCTAGCAAGTGCCCAAAACAGAGACTGTCATCCCCCGGGCGCCATTTTGAAAACCATTTATTCAGGGGGGAGGGGGTGAATGCCTTTCTGTCGGGCACTTGCTGGGATAATGGTCGCCATGAAATCGCAGGAAAATCGACTACGCAATTTTGGGGCAGTCGGACATCTATTAGTCTCTAATCTGTGACACAGGACGTCGACCGGAAGTAAACTTGACGTTTTCCACCAATCACCCTGCTTGACCCAGTCCTATAACATTTCTCCTGCCGTTTGGGTAGTCAAAAACGTCGCTTGCTCTGTAATATATTCTCTAAACGAACACCAAATACTACCACCATTGTTTCTTAGTAACCCCACGCCAATGAATTACTTCGCTAGTTTCTTTCGGTTTATCAACTCGTAAAAAACACTTGCTACAAGATTTGTGAGTGCTGGTTCTTACTTGATTATTGGCGACGACCAGGAATGACTCCTTGACAACAGGAGGATACCACGCAAGGCATGTTGGGACTGCGCTTTGTTCTATACGATCAGAACTAATAAGTTTGACATCATCTACGCCACTGTTGATTACGTCATACTCAACCTATGTCAAAGAAACCAAGAGTCAATATGGAGGTTTTCTGATGACCATAACTATGTTTCACTGTGCACAAGTTGACATGAAGATGAATAAAAAGATAGAAGACAGACTTTGCTCAACTGTGTCTTTACCATCAATCTGTCTTCACCAATAGACAGAAGACGTGGACTATTTGAGTCTAAAGCAACACCAAATGCGATATCACTGATTCGCTTGTAATGAGCTCGTTGTTTGCCCAAGTATAACCAAGGTTGCTTGAAATTGTCGGAGATTGCTTGAAACAATGTCATGCAGTGATCTAAGTCCTGCAAAAAATTATACAACATACCTCCCTTATCTAGACCTTAAAAAAATTTTACTGTACCAATATATTGAACGTTAACGTCCGGGACAAATTTTGCACCATTTGGGAAGCAAATGAAGACTTCGAAAAAGTTAGTGAGAAACCTCACAAGAACCTTGTACTTTTGAGCCAAACTTCTGAAACATTATAAAACCTGCTTGTAAGATTAGAGATTGACTTTCCACCAATATATCCAGTGGCAGTGTTTGGGATATATTTGGAACGGTTTGGGAAACAAATAAAAATATCGAAAAATTTAGTGAAAACAACCCCTTTTTGATTTCGAGATAAAGTTTTCAAAGATAAGAAAACATGTTGCTATGATCTGAAAATGACTTTTTTGCACTAATCTATCGATTACTGAGGTGAGCGAGAAAACCATCCTATCCTGCAGACAGGGATCAGCAGTATGTACTTTGGACTTACAGCAGCAGCAAGGTACTTGGAGTCGTGAGAAAAGACCAGATGAATAATACAGCCATGACAGTATTTGAAAATTGACGAGCTTTCATCATCACCTTCTTCAAGCAAAGTCGCTGAATCCAAGATGAAAACACTGCCATCCGTACAACCCATTGCTGAAAACCAGAGTAGTTTGTACGATGAAGAAAGGATATATTAATGTAAATAAGTAAATACATAATTTCATACAAAAGAGAAGTTTGTTAATTGTTACCAAGTAAATTTCCAGTGGGATTAAACCGTAAACATTGGATGAGATATTTTGAACCAAATGAACGAGAAATTATGAGTTCTCTATAAACCATAGTAATTGATGTCAAGCATAGACTCGATGTAATATACAACTTTGACCAAGGCACTTGTATTAATAGATAATCAACCAATATTATACTGATAATATGATGTATCGATAGTGTTGGTAATATTGGCATATTATGACATGAGCTGGAAGTGCGATATGGTGGAATATGGTATGGTAAAAAAACCCATAAAATATCGACTCACTTTTTATCACAATTCCACAACTGAAGAATCCCAGAGTAACCTCCAATACAAATCTTAGACCTGTATCAAGAAAAGAAATTTATTCATAAACAAGTTTAAGTCTAAGACTCAGCACGTTGTCCACTTGCAAAACTGATAATTAACTCGTATTCCCTGTAATATCATATATTTAAACTTACTCTGTCGGATGAGCAGCAATTGCTTGAACAGGAGCATCGTGTTGTTTTATAATAAACTGAAAAGATAGAACAAATTAGCAATTTCGCACAAGTGGATTCAATAAATTCTACAAGTTTTTAGGTCAAATTTGATGTATTAAGCTGTTAGGCCTACGTCAAACGTCATGTGGAAATAAGATCAGACAAAGACTTTAGGTCTTTTGGATTAAGTTCGGCACATGAGAAGAGCCACGTTTTATCTAGGCCTCAGATTCACGTGCAGGAGCCAGATATATAAAACTATCACCTACGTTTTAACTGCGAATTTTTGTGCTCAAAAAGAGTATTTAAATCTTGAATAAGCGATTCTGGTTGCATGGTCAGTGTTCGTGTTTAACTACAATTAACTCAACACTACGTTTCTGGACAATTGTTCCAGGTAGATATATAACAAAATCGAAATTTACAAAACGGCGGCTAGCCGTTACGTGAAAGTTACTGACAAACAGACAAGCGAGTTTAAAGAAAATGCAATCCATAAAAACAAGACACAGGTGTCAAAATTTACTTTGAAGTTTTTTCAATGAATGAATTCTTATTTTTATAACCCAAAATAAAATTTTACGACATAATTTAAAGTCTAAAAAAAATCAAAATATTGATAAAAAACAGTGCATGGTTTTGTTTACTAAAATTTAAATTTTGTTGTTGTCAATTCTCTAGTGCCAAAACACTAAAACAATAACTTGCCTTCAGTGCTACAGGCAGAACACGGTGGTACAACTATCGCTCGGAGAGACTGACCTGATTTCGATTTTCTTTAGTTTTGTAAAATCCAACATTGGCTGTTTCTGTTCCAAAGACAAAATCATTCACTACGAAAGGTTGACCTTCAATCGTAGCCGATCGAGAATACTTTGGAGAAGTTGATCTGAAGAACAAAGATTACATCAATCCAATATAATTACAATAAATTTACCAGGCACTATTAGACGGCAGCATATGGTAATAAATTCTAGTCTAGTACGTGGTGAAAAAATACATGAATAGGTGAGAATAAGCTTTATTTGCTTGCTGTTGAAAGTATAAAGTCCTCCAATTAAACCACCATTCCCTGCAATGCTATAGATAAAGATGAAGCTATTAAGCTTACTCGTTATCCATTGACTCATTCGTAAACGAAACCGAATTGATAGGACCACCACCCAACTTGCTGTACCTACGAAATACCAAAAAAAAAACACATGATACGACTCACATATTCCGTAATCTGCCGTTCCCCGACCATGGCTAAAGTTACTGCTAGTTCAAATTAAGTATATGACATTCATTTAATTTATAGAAACTAAGTGTTTCATCTTACCAGTTCAATAAACGAAGTTCGAAATCCAAGAACTTCACATGACCAACAACATCACCGGTCACTATATAACTGATAATAGAACGAAGACGTTTTCCTTAACAATTTTTTTGACGAGTTCACTTGCTCATGTGTATGGCGAACAAGTTTTCCTTGACAAGTTTGTTGACGAGTTCTTTTGCTCGAGTGTACAACGAACAAGTTTTCCTGGACAACTTTCTTCACAAATTCATATGCCTTTGTGTATGACAAACAATTTTCCCTTCATAAGTTTCAGAACAGGGTGATAGCAACAGTGTCTAGCAATTTCACAATTCGTTACGGGCAAAAATGACATACAGTAAATAGCATATAGTATCCACTATGGCAATTTTATTTCAAGTGGAATGGTTTATATTTTGTTTAAAACTGCTGCTAAACTAACACGAGAAATGACTAAGGAATCATTTTGAGGTCGGTATGACAGGCTCTTCTTCGCGCAAAGAGAACCAAATTTCACAATTTTATTACAACGCCGACTTTTTTTTCATTTCGATTAACACCCTGCAGTAACACGCTACCCCACTTACTTATCAATCAAAGTGACAACATTAATTCCTTTCTCTTGAAGACGGACAATCTTGAGAGCTTTTCTGTTGCAAGGCATATCATCATCGCGGGCGCCATCCCAGACGACAACGTTACCGATACTAGTCCCCGTAAGCACTTTCTTTGATTTGGGTTGAAACACGGATTGAGTAAACGCACCAACAACTTTATTGAAATCCTAAATAAAACTTGCATTGAACAATGTGAAGCTTGCAAAATTTGTAAGTTTTTGGATACCCCGACCGAAATTGATACGCTTTTCTCAAAAAAGATATCAATTTCGGCCCTGCAATATAAAAATATACAAAATAAGCGAACTTCCAGAGCCTATAATATCCACTAATTTTGCCGTATTATTAATTTAATGATGCTTTCTTGCTGTGGTAGTATGTTTGTCTACATCAAAATTTTGTACATTACGCTAAGAGTATATCACAATTATAATACTCCGTGCCCCGAAGATGTTCCAGCAACCTTCATGAGTTGTAAGTTTAAAATAAAGTTTCAGCAAACTGGCAAATTTTAAAAAAATTTCTTCGAAATAAGTCTCTATGATCTAAAAAATTATCTTTTTTGGACGAATGTAAGACTGTTCATGTCTAGGAGAAATGTGAGATGGTTTGGGACACAATTGAAAATTTCAAAGACCTTGGTGGAAAAAAGCAACGGAAAAAACATTAATGTCTACAGTTACCTCATCGGTTAAAGGCGGAGCGGTGTGTTGGATTTTTTCACCATCCTGAACATAAAATCATATTTACAACCATCTCGCACCTAACAGAGGATTTTAGAAGAATACTTTCTGAAATGAACTTTCTTGCTTATTACCCAAAAGTAAAACACCACTCTTTCTTCGCTGTTGCTCACTAGCTGATGATAATCTTCCCAACTAAACGCAATGTATTTCTAATAAAAAAAGATTACCACAACAAGTAGGGATAGAGCATACCACATGCGAGAAATGAGAAAGAAAGTACCTGTACGCCATAACTGTCACTGAGAGTCAAGGAGCAAACTGCATCTTCACTTTCTGTCGTCCAATCCCACATTGACATCATCTAAATCATAATTCCCAATTGCTCAATGAAAATTTTTCAATGTTATAAGTTCTTACCACAGCTAATAGACTTAGATGGTGTGGAAACTTCATGAAAATTCAATAACACTCATTAATTATGTTGATATCCAGATTTATGCAAAAATATGAGCACTGTCTCGTCATGTGTCTACGATTTAAAAAAAAATGGCCACCTAGCTTGTGATGAGCTACCACAATACCCGTAACACAGCTTATGCAACAAATGAATGTCAATGTCTTTGGTCACCTGTGGACTTGAATTGCTAAGCGTTGCCAGATATTTAGCATCAGGTGTCATACACATTGCCACACATCCTTCAGGATGGGGGTCGAATATTGTTCTTACTGGAATACTGGAAGAAGAGGAAAAGAAAGTTGTTTCTTTAATTCTTTTCAACGGCTGTTCATGGATCAAAAACAATGAGTTCAGAGTGACTGATTCAGAAGAAGAAAATGGTGCAGCCCAATGTGTGCTTGTCCAAAAATTCTGGAGAAAAATCCGAAAATTCATCGGAAGAATCCTCAGATGTTTGAAAGTCTGAAAATCCCGTACAGTTTTTTTTGGACTGATATGCCCTTCTAGCAAAAGTTTCTTATTATTACCTTGAATAGGAGTCCCAGACAATGATCAATGAATTTGCCCCTTTATCAGCTGTTGCCAACCATCTTTTGTTTCTACTTATGCAAGTGCATGCTATGTTATTGCACTAAAAAGCACAAAATAAAGTGTTTTCAAAAATTCAAGCACTGTTGTCAAGCATGTATTTTGCACAAACTTTTTCTTAATAAGTTCTTTGAAAGTTTGCATGGTGATTATCTATATTTTAATGTACAGTTTTGTGGAAACTCCACGTAAATTTATATATGCTTTGCACTGATGACGGTCCGGGCTTACGGACCGAAAGCTTTGCATATATAAATTTACGTGGAGTTTCCATAAAACTGTACATTAAAACTTTTTCTTGCTAAAATATATCAATCTAGCTTAGCGCAGTTATATCAACATACATGGCCTTGCAATAGTTTCTGCTTCGAAGACATGCAATCATAAAGAATTCCAGTATGCGCCGCCACATAGAAAATTGCCTGAAATTTTTGAAACAACATTGATCAATCACAAAACTATTGATGGTAAGCAAAACAATCTACTGCATGGAATACTCTGTGTATATGTAGCCATGCAATCAAGCTGACAACAATGGCAGGGATAATTTAACTAGGTGACAAGCAATCCCAAATATTCAGATGAATGAGCAATCATTAATCAAAGAAACGAAAAACGTTTCAAAATTAATTTGAGAAAAGGCTTACGAGAATTTTTAGATAATATTTATTGAACACATACACAGACTGATACAGTACATCTATGCAGCATTTTTTGTTATAATAGTAGCAGCTTTGTAACTATACATTGGTTCTGAAAAGCCAGCCCTCTAGGCTATGATCAGCTAAAGTTTAAACAAAATCGTTAATACCAATATCTAAATACAGAAAAGAAAAAAGTAAACCTGTCGATTGGCGTCAGAGATATTATGAACAGGCACGTTTTTGTTGATACCAAATGACCAGGCAATGTTCTATACAAGAAACAAACAGTAGAAATATCACATATTGTATATCGACATTGCAGATTTAGTTACTGAACCTTTTTCAGTGATCTGCCCGCGAGTAACATAAAATTTAACTACTCACAAGAGCGGTGGTTCCAGTTGAAAACTCGCTGTTTTCTTCACAAGTTTTTAGATCACCAAACGAAGTTTCGTTGAAATAACTCTTTGGCGTTTCAGGATAAACACGAATAGACTCAGAACTCTTTATTTCGCTGTTTAAATTTGGAGTTTCCGCCGACATTTTGGTGAAATTATTTTCAGCTTTCTTCCACAAGAACTTGCAAAGCTTCACGAGTCACCATATTGAAACGACAACGTTACCATGGAAACAAATTGCGTTGCCATGAGAACAATTTTTCCCTAGTCCTCCGAACCTAAAAGACGAGGCGATTAAAAAGAGTCTCTGGAACACTTCATTATTATAATTTTACGACATAATTATCGCTACCGTAGTGGGGTACTCATATAACCGGGGTGTTTTCCACTTGGTAAACGAAGATTTAGTCAAGTCTGTGTTCTACCTTCATGCTTATGCAAACCTGTAGACGGTGAAGACGTAGTCATTAGAGATATGGTTTGGAGACTTGATCAAACTCTTTGTTCTATCTTTTTGTCAATGTTTATGCAGACTTGTGCACAAATTTCGTTATATTTAGCCTGGTGGAAAAGTTTCAGCATCCACCTATGATAACGTAATTGCATTTAAAATTTAAATGAATTAGAAGATATGATATCCACGATTTCTATCAGATTTCGGACAACCAGACTCTGCAAACTGCGGCAATCCCATGAAGACGAGGGTGGGGGCCCCTAGCGTGCCCGAGCGAAATTCTCCTATGGGTCCCCGCCAGCTCCATTACACCACTTACGGCACATTTCAACTTCAAGGGATTTACAAATTTGCCGATTTTTTAGACCAACGTCTTCATCGACAATAATAGCAGAGTGCACCACCAGAACACATATCACGTTACAAAATGTTGTACTCTAATCGGATTCCAGTTGTAGTTGTCAAGCATCAGTTATGACAAACAGACGCGATGCTGTGAGGGATATTTACAAAAACCCTCTGGGACTTGTCTAAACTGTCTGTGCATACATGACGTTTAATTAACGGAAGCTATGAATTGTACTAGACGCTTATTACTATTACTTCTAAGCACAAGTGGAAATATCGAGTTGTAAACAAGATAACAGGGTTAAGTGATAAAGATTATTGTACTAAACAGTTTGCCAAATAGTTTTGGAAGCTGTGAACATCTGACTAGAATTGGACAGGAAAAGAGTTTAGGAAGTGCATGGGCAGCGAAACGAACTTATGTGGTTGGCATCTACCACCAATTGAGTCGGCTGAAGCCAGCAAAGTTGCTGCAACTCATCCAAAAATTAAAAGCAAACACCGCGACATTATGAGAGAGGTGAAATACAAAACCAAAGAAGTCGAAACTGAAAAATTTCGACATTTTTCGGATGCGGGAAAGTACATCGACGAATATCGGAAAAAACACAACTCCGTGGACTGGGAAGAATATAATGAAAGCACGAATAAAGGAAAAGATAGTAAATTTTCAAAATACATCGATATAAGGTCTGTATTCTACAAGGACTGACATTTTTCATTAAATATTTAGCAGTGGTCAGAAGTCCTAATGAGCAAGCAAAAAGCAGACAATTAAACTTGAACAAATATTGTGGGCTAAGTTTCGAAAATGTCTGACTGAAAAAGGACATGCCCTCCACACAAGTACTTTTAAAATATTTCTTTTGTTTCCTATACACATACGGTCAGGAAACTTAAAAATACAAATTTCGTAATATTATACGTCTTTCAGATACATAATTAGCATGTTTTGCTTCAATCTACCTGACCTTTTGGCTTTCTAATTCTGAAAACTATTTTAGTGACTCATCATTGCGTAAACGTGCAATTTAAAAACACTCACCGACAAATGGAAACTGCTATCTGCACTAAAAGACACGTTAAAGAAATAGTATTCTTTTACGCGGTTTAACAACTTTTACCTTTCGGGAAAACGTGAAGTTTGACAAGTTTGACAATCATTTTTCAATGATAAATTTCGTCAAGTTTTTTTCACGTCGTGTTTTCATGCGATGCATGCAATCGGGTAAATTTTTTGTTTCTCCAAGTGATATTCACAATAATTGTTACGTAACGTCCTGCTGTTCTGGTGCGTATTGGTCTGCAACGTGGAATTTGGACGAGTGTTTTCGTAAGTCTCTTTAATAAGTGATAGCCGAGGGGTATATCACACCTAAAACAGCGTACGAGATTTTTTTGATTTTTCCAGGACTTTTAGGCAATAGTTTACGGATTCTTTGGATTTTGTTGAATTTGCTGATAGTTTCAACGACTTCAAAGAATAGTCGGGACTTCATAGGGATTTTTGGGAAAATATCTTAAGGATTTTCGTAGATTTTTTAGGGATTCTCAGGGATTTTTCGAGTTCTCAAGGTGCAAGACTCTTTGGTGTGTTACGCCCCTCGGTGATAACCACCGAAGCAAGTTCTGTTGTTCTCTGGCACCTACTCTGGTGGATAACTGTTTCTGTGAGTCTGTCCAAGTGGTACTCAAATCTCAACCAGAGAAAACGCCATTTTCCTTTGCAACCGTTTTGCCCGCGCAGGCTATGCGGACGTTTTAAACATGCACTGTATATGTTTAAAAATTTGAATGGTTATAAACCTCGTGTTTAAATGTGAGTGAAGCAGCAGTAATGGAGAATAGCCTAAAAATTCACTTGTCACGACGCCTTAGAACTAGCCATCATTACTCTACGTGTTCAGATAGTTTATCTATTCATATTTTGAAACTCTTAAATAGTAATTTTCTGTTTTTACTTTTTCGTGCCCAGGTTCCCAGAAGAGAAAATTTGCCTCACGGGATTACCACAATTGAGACCACCACCGAAGCATGTGATGCGATCTCGCGCGATTCACGAACACTTCGATGGGAGCCCGTTTTTAACTGCAGTGCCGCACCTACCTCATTTGACGCTAAGTGGGGCTCAAAAAACTGTCGTACAACGAGAATTAAGTAGAAAAGAGAAAAAAACACATCGTAAGAAAACGCAAACGAGACTGCCTTATATTAAAACATCTAGCAGAACTATGATGTCATAGTGAAGAAGAAAATATCTAAATATTCTATATGTCAAGCGAAAAATCATATTTGTGTAGATAATATAAATAATTTGTACATAGTTGTTGTAGTGCTTATTATAAGACTGTCTCCAATGTTGTAAAATAGCTATAATGTAAAACTGAAATCGTGTTCTCTCGAAAATAAAACACATTATGCATTATCCTTTGCCATTTGAATTTGCGTTGTGCACAGTTTCGTGCTTTTTTTTAAATCATTTTCGTACTGCTTTGCGCTTATTCGTCCTCACCTTGAGACCCCTTCCTAACACTCGGTCGCTTATCATAAATTAAAATTCCCAAAATTAAGAATTCAAATATCTTATAAATTATGTGAAATAATTGATATATTTTACGTGTCCAAGGCTATTTGCAGACGCTTTATTTGTCATGGATAAATTACGAACAAACTTTAGTAACAACAAATGGACTTGTAACGCCAGTTATGGGCGC
The DNA here is from genome assembly GCA_025434845.1 of Phenganax subtilis. NCBI lineage: Eukaryota > Metazoa > Cnidaria > Anthozoa > Malacalcyonacea > Clavulariidae > Phenganax > Phenganax subtilis. Next base: position 18,802 of record JAOBYK010608666.1, on the reverse strand, counting down.
AAAATTTGCCGTATTTGAGCCTAAGTTATTTTCAACGTAACCTGAATTCATTAATACAAATATGGGAAGGTAAATTTGTACACACGACGGGTCATGATTTGTAATGCGACGAGTATAATGCGACGTAATGTCAAGAATACGAACTGATTTAAAGCCAGCTGCGAAAACTTTAAAATCGCCGAACGTGAATTCAACTAATACGCTGTCAGTAAAGGGTGAAGGGGCGACTAAATTCCCCCCAGTTTCTCCTAGGTGCATGTCTGCTAGCCCAGGGAGCAGCATTGGTATGAAATGGACAGTAGATATGGTCAGAGGCTACGCTGTTCACGGTTCCGAGCGTTCCAAGATCGCAGGAAACACTGAATTGAGGAATGCTGATAGTTTACAAACAAGCAGAGCTCATGAGGTATAGTTCTGACTTTTCTCCAGCTTCACTCAACGTTTTCATTGCTGGTTGTTATGGTGACCTGGAGTTTGTTGCTACGGTGACCAAACTAGTTTTTTGTTACTATGGTAACCGAAATGCATGTGTATAGCACTGATCTATATACATTGTGGACTATCTTTCAGAAACTAAATCAGAAATTTATGTCTCTGCAAAAACTTGTCACTCAGTTAAGAGATGAAATTAAGATGAAAAATAAGAAAATAGTTGATTTACAAGGCGACTTGAAAGACAAAGTGAGTTTATTTAGTATGCTATGATGCTTATGCAATCACTAGTGAATATATTTCACAAACCTGTGTTGGTTATCCTGATGTCATCTTTCTGCAGCAAGAT
>JAOBYK010608666.1:1712-17921 GCA_025434845.1 Phenganax subtilis | reverse complement strand
CAGAGAGAAAAAATTTTTCAAAATGAAAGCAAAATTGACAATCTTTACAGAGAAGTGTTGGAACTGAGAGAGATTATTAAAAAAAGAACAAAAGAGTCGGGTGAGATGAAACAAGAACTGGCCGAAAATAAAATGAAACATGATGAAAGACTAGAAAATATTTTGAAAGAGGTGTTTTGAAATGAAGATTATAAATTTTTATATCAATCTAGTTTTATACCCTGCATAGGTATATGGCTCAATCACTTGATTTGGTCCAGTCTTGACTGTCTATTGTGCCCACCACACCTTACAAAGGTCATGGATTGTATGTAGGTGCTTTTAATATCTCAATTTGGGATATGTAAAGCCATGGATTGCACCCACTTTAAATATTTCAGTTTGCAATCTGTATTCTCATGCAAAAATATCGATAAACACTTGAATTTGTGCGTCCTAGAGCCGATCCTGTAAGAACAATGTTTTGCTTATTGTACTGTAACTTTTCTAGAATGACGCTAAACTGCTTGGTTTAAATCAGTTACATAAGAATGAACTGGCCGATCGCGACTCGAAGATTTCAGTCCTCAAAAGGCAACTGGAATCAGCATTAAATAACAATTCAAAGTGAGATAGTTTTATTACCACAGACAAAGGATTTGTTTGGCTAGGTATAATAACGGATCACTGAGTCTAAGAAGCTTTCACTTGTTTGTCTAGGGAGAGACAACGTCAGCTTGATGAGCTCACAAAGGAATTAACAAGAGTCACAGATGAAACAGATTTGCTGAAAACCAAACTCCGTGCATTCTCTAAACAGGTGATATGGCAGCAAGTTATTATTGCAATATGGAACCAGGGTTTTTGAGAGAGTAAAGTAAAACAAGGAGTCCTATCCTGCCTGTTTTAGAAACAATCTGAGCAGTGTCACAATTGCGTTGCCCTGGAAGAGAGCTTCCAAGACAAACTGAAGAAACTGCGTGAGAAGGACGACTTAATCACAGAGTTGCTTCAACATGGTCAGAAAATGGCCAAACAATTATCACGAACGGTGAGTATACCGTATATTGAATCGAACGACAAATCACGTTATGGACAAAATTTTTATCTGCGCAAAAATATTACCACAGCTAGAAAGAGCATCATAAATATTTAAAATTGTAAAATTTGGTGGCAATGCGTTTCAAAGCGTAGAAAATGTAGACGTGAGAAACTGGTAAATTGGTACATTATTTATATAACGCAGGGGCGTAGGAAGCGGAGGGGCTGTGGTCCCCCAATATTAATTGTGGGGGGGCGAGATATCTTTTGGCCCCCCACAGGTATTGCAAAAGTGCTGGAAAACGGTCATTTCCGACGATCTAGAACCTTAAAATTCTCAAAATTTCCTCGCTCGGCGCCAACCATGGTGGCGCCTCGTGAGAGTTGCCCCCCCCCAATCGCAGGAAGCTTCCTACGCCCCTGATATAACGGGACTCACATCTATATCTTTTTTGAGAAAAGGGCATCAACGCGTTTTACAACATCTCACGACGAAACTTAGAATTTTACAAAATTTTGTGATGCTCTTTAAAATAATAGCTTTCCTTTAAACAAGTGAGATTTGTGGGAAGAAATTTGATTTGCTTAGTCAGAAGGGTATAAAATTCTGATTTCTGGGACTGTGTTTTTGTGGATGCTTGCAAACGTAGGGATTTCCTTACAAGAAACTTAAAACGTTTCCGTTTTCCTTTTAGGACGAGTTTTTAAAGCTGTGTGAGCGAGCAAACGTGAGCATTTAACGATGATACGAAGCTAAAAGCACAACTTTAACTGTAGGAGGCCTCTTTATAACTCAAGTTATTCACACTGGTATAACTGGCGCAGTTCCAGCTGCAATTCTTAATCGTACATGTTCTAAATTTGTAGTAAGCTGTTCATTATTTTATATGAATAAATTTCATTGTTTAGGTTGTAAACTTTTGTAAATATATTATGCAGAAATATATCTGATTAAAGTCACATTTTTTTGGCTTAAAATATCGGTATAAATTTTTTCTTTTGAGCGAAGAAAGATCAGCGCATATGGTTACCTTTGATTTCACAGTGAAGAACATCCCCCCTGTTAAAGAATATAAACTCAGCTAAACCGGATGGGGCGGTGAATGGAAAACTAAATATTTTTAAAATTGGCTTGAAAGCATGGCAATGCGATTAAACCTAATTTTTCGGACAATTTAAATTTCCGACGGATTAAAAGTGAACAAAGCTGGCAAGACAAGCAGTATGTTTGGCGTAATTGCGAAAGAATAGGAGCGAACTGAATTTATAACAGAAACAAGGACTGTCGTTTTCGACGCGTCCGTTGCTATGCGCTGAGCGAAAACTTTGAATGGATGCGTAAACGTAAAAAGGTCAGTGTATTTTTTACAATAAAAGAAAGTTTCGACCAATAGACATTTGTGAAAAGCTTTAACACATTACAAGTGAATAAATATACTGACATTTTTATGCAAATTTATTAAGCGTTGCGTATGTAAATATAAACATGCTCTCCACTAAACTATGTTTACAGTTAGTATACGTCTGTTTGCTTTTATGTCGACGCTAACAAAAGCTCAAGATCGTTATTTGTGAACATGCTTTAACATTTGTGTGCAACTCAGGTCGTTTAATGTATTTTTTTATAAATATTGTCGTTGTAATTCTCATGATCGTTTCACAGCGTGTCCAAGATGCATGGTAATAAAAACATGAAACCCATACGACCTCAGTTAAAAACAGTGGCAGACCCATCGCATCAAACAAGTGCTGAAAACGGCATTGCAAGGTAGGTAAACTGTCTTTTTAACGTATTTTTATAACGTTTTAGCCCTATTTTTTGGGTGATTGGAAACTTGTTTACAGTAGAGAGCCAATGTTTTGACGCTTGTGAAAACAATACCAGGTGTTGATTATAACTGTTCAAAACTTCTTTAAATTATTTCTTAAACCATTGAGCAGCATTGCACCCTTCATAATATGTATTTTACTCTGTTCAACGCCAGGCAATTTTCCTCACTTGAGAACAACTCTTGTGGGATGTTTATTTCATCTTAATGATTGAACATGCAAGTGTGTCGCACTATATCTATGTTACTTTCCCTAGCACAAGTAAAGCAGACAAGTCAACATCGCCAAAATCAACGAACGCTGAAGATAGCGACCGATCAGACAGTGGTAGCTCTTCTGATTCTGTTCAAGTAGTAGTAAGGTGATGTTCTCAACTATACTTGCTGGAATAACAGACATTGATATACTTGTTCTGAAAATACTAGTACATACCGGATATTTATTTTGCTGCAAAATATGACCAAGACATTGAAGACGATTTTAGTCATCTAATACTAGGTGATTTACTTGATGGAGAAGTCCTGCTTCATTGTAATTGGTTAATATTTGGTTGCCATAAAAATTCACTTATTATTGACATGCACTTCCTCTGATAATACATGATCCAAAATGATCATTAGAAGATCAGTGTCATTGTGCTAATACAAATAATTGTCAATTGCAATGATTTATGATTGTACTACCTCGACACAGATGTATATTCATCTACTTGCTTGCATGGATAGTTGTGCTGACGAGAATCTCTTTATTGTATGCAGGCTGCGGCCATTGAGCGATGCTGAAAAACAACGAAAAGATCAGGAAGCTGTTAAGGTGCCTGATGAAGGTTCTGCTGTCTGGGTAAGACTTAATTTGAGTGTATACTCGATATCGTCTTCCCTTACTGCCTAAAAAACCAACATGGACTTCGGGAAGTATAATCAAAGTAGATCGCTTGAGTCGTCGTGGTGCATTGCTCGTCACTATTGTAGACACAACAAATTCTTTTTTGTGTAGATTGACAATAATTTTGGTCAGTGTAAGCCATTCACGTTCAATCAAGTTTTCCCACAAAATTCCAGTCAAGAAAAGGTGACCATGAATCTATATTGCTTACAAGTGGCTTGTATGTCAGTTCTATAGTAAGTATATTTTTCTAAGAAAATTGAAATCCAATGTGATTAACTTTTACTGTAGGTTTTTGAGGAAAGCGGTATTAAACACTTGATAGATATGGCTTTAGAAGGGTAAGAAATGTTAACTCACTTGTTATGTGTTTATCACGTGCTACCGCACATAATGTACTACTACACGAACATGCGTTTTGGCTAAAGTGACCGCTCTATGTTTTCGGATACATATTTGTTTCGTATTTTGATTAATTCAACGCGTGAAAACGCGTAAGTAAATAAAAGGACACATTTAACAAGCCTTAATGTTAGTGGAGGCATAAAATGTGTAACAAACCGAGGGAGACAATGCTTTAACGAAGAGACTAGCTGCATTGATACTAGAAAATTTGGGAGGCATTTTGACCTAGTTTAACAACCGTTAACGCGTAAATAACTTAAACAAGATGTTGTAGAACAAACCTTGAAGTCGCAGTAAGTTTTTTGTCGTTTCCATAGCCACGAAAAACCATTTTATTCACGTATTTGTATTTAAAGGCCCGCCATTGCAGCTGGAACTTTCTTGTTCGCCCAGCGGAAAGAGAATAGTTTGCATAAACTGCAATTCCCGCGTGTGTTAGAAGCTACTTGATTGGCTGCCTGTAACAAGAAGTCACAATCAGCGTTTGTGATTGGTTCTTCAGTGTAGAACTTCATTATTTAGCTATCAACTGTAGCCATTGAAGACCGTTATAAAAGTTACAAGTAGTTACAAAGCAAGTTTACAAAACATGAACAAAAAGATAGAGCAAACACTTTTGTCAAGTTTCCAGACCATTTCCCCAATAAATCAACAATCAATATAAACCTTTTTTTCAACATATGTATTTTGTTGTAACTTTGTGCTGTATATTTCTATTTAAGCTCTAATTCTTTCCCATAGATATTCCTGTACTGTATTAGCGTTTGGTCAAACTGGATCAGGAAAAACTTACACCTTGACTGGTCCAGTGAACCTGGTAAAATTAAAACTAAAATTACGTAAAAGAAACGACAAATTATTTATTGGTATTGAGGCATAGCGTTCTGACCTCTTTTGAATTTCAACTTCAGGGTAGCACAGTCGATGAAAATGACGTTTTACAAATAACAGCGGAGTCGTTCGGTTTAATGCAAAGGTAAATGTCTCCCTTATATGATTATTTTCTTAAACGTGCACTGATATTGTAACTTTTTTTTAGATCATTTCGTTACCTGATTAAACAAATGAAAAACAAAAAATCGACTTTCACTTTGAAAGCTTCTTATTTGGAAGTTTACAATGAAAAGGTAAGACATATTTTTTGTAGGAATGAAAGGCCAAACAGGAAGTTGTCGAGAAAACTTGTCGAGGATATCTGGCCAATGAAAACATATAAATTGTCAATAAAAATTTCTTAATACAAACTTGTCGGAGAAAAAAATGCCAATGAAAAGTTTTGAAAAAAAATTTCTCTGAAAAGTTTGTTGGTTCTCATTGTCAGGTTCAAGATTTGTTAGAATTATCTTCATCACGTGAGTCCCTCGTGGTCCGCTGGTCATCTGATCGTGGTTTCTACGTGGAAGATTTATTTTGTGTGGAATGTGAGAGTGAGGATGATTTGATGGCGGTGCTCGAGGAAGGTAATATCAGAAACTACGTCAAGGTCAGGGATTGTACATATTTATCGTATTTAAGTCATATTTATCATATTTAAGTCAAGTAACAAAGAATTGCAATACATCACTTTTATGCACAAACTTCATCGAATACAGTAATACCACCTGTGCAACTATGCACAATCTTTCACCTTGGGATAGGCACTTTAGATCAATAAACAAGCATATTTTGCATAACAATATATATTATAAATTTCCTTCCATTTTAAGAATATTTACAATCCCTGACCTTCATATAGACACTCTTAATTCACTCAATCCAATATTTCTACCTAGGTTTACGCAATCGTCAAGTGAGAGCTCACTGCATAAATGACCACTCTAGTAGGAGTCATTGTATGTTAACATTGAATCTGGATAGCGAGACTGTAAGTCAGATTATATCGTATATATCATCGCAAGTTTGTTCAACATAAGTCGTTGCACCTTTTACTAGTAACAACACAGTGTCTCGCAACAGCATAAATTGCAACAGCTTGTGCGGCAGCAGCTTAAATCAATTATTCAGCTTGATATGAACAATTTTCAGCGCGAACTAGACGAAGATGACGGCGACTTTGTGGTGATCAAATATGGAAAACTTAGTTTTGTCGATCTCGCTGGTGTGTTAAATATTTTAATTTTTTCAATTTCATTCTGAACTGAGATTTTTCTACCAATATAGCCAATTGTTTTTATGATGTGGAATTTCCGCAAAGACGGTTAAGTTTCCACTTTTTGGTTTTTTAGGTAACGAAAGAGTGAAAGAAACAAAATCCTCTGGCGAGTTGTTCACGGAATCGCAAAACATCAATAAAAGCTTGCTTACGCTAGGTAAAAAGAATGTGTCTTTATCAGAAGCAGTGTACAACTGATATAGAACCGTCAAAAGTGTAAAATAATAAAGTTAGTTTAGATGTTGAAATCGCACGGTAAAGGCCTGTTAACACTGGCAATTTCTATCGCGATTTTTCTCAGTTTGACGGATGTGACGGAGTGGATTCACTGACGCGAATGTCGAGCTGCACTCTATCACATCGTTCAAAAGGAGAAGAATCGTCGTAACAATTGGCTGTGTAAACTTTATAATTTCCAGGTAACTGTATATCAGCGCTAAGTGATCCTAAGAAACGAACTGGTCATATACCGTACAGAGATAGCAAACTAACCAAACTACTTGCCAAAAGCATTGGAGGAGATGGAATGACATTAATGGTAAAATGTATTTCACATAATATGAGACTCTATATGTTGTTCCTATATACGTTGTTTTCCTCCGTGTCTTGTTTTCAGATAGCGTGTATATCACCGTCATCTAGTGTGGTGTCAGATACTTTAAATACATTGCGTTACGCACAAAGAGCAAAGAAAATTAAAAACAAACCTGTAATACAAATGGTAATATCTTGAAACTTTATATAAATAATTTGTTTTTAAGCGTCTGCAAAGGAAGTATGAACTAAAGTGATCATTTTTGAAAAATTTTATAGGATCCTAAAGAAAAACTTATCTTAAGCTTAAAACGTGAAATTAAACTTTTACGAAAAGAGAATTCTTATTTCAAAAGCCAGGTGAAGAGCATGACGGTTTTTGAGTATGTTTTCAACCAGTAAGGTTTATCTTGTCAACGTTTTTATCATCAGGTGCCATCTTCAAGACCCAATACAACATCAGATGGAACCTGGACTGACGATGGCAACGAGAGTTTGAGGGAGTCTCGTATGTCCACAGGTATTATCATTACATGCTAATGATGATGATAATGTACAGAGTTGACATTCAGTCTTGTTTGCAATGTAACCATCTCAGACCACTTGTTTATCGTTTGCAAATGTTGTCAAAAGAATCTTTTATACCTTCGTTTCCAGAAGCGGATGATAGAACACCGACTCCTTGGCAAGCCTCCAGTAGATCTGCTAGGTGAATAACATAACTTGATATGAGAAACGCCTTTAGCCATGCATGTTTCCCAGAATCGTTATTAAAGGCTGTTTTCCAGTCCACGTTTTTTACAACCGCGTACACCGCACGTAAAATTTACATTGCAGTGAAACCTATTTTACAAACAAATGCAAGTAGAATTGTTTTGAATATTGAACTGAGAATAATTACTTGTCCACTTGTTCGTGTATTTTTAAAAACTATAAAACTTTGAAGGATTTAAAGTTTTACGCGCGTGTCAAAACGTGCTGCTGGAAAACAACTTTAAGACCTGTCTAAACAGTCCTCTATTCCTATATTTTTCTTTTTACTACTAGCCTCCCTCCTGGTCTATACGATATGTTACAGGAATACATGGTTGAAAATGAAAACCTTAGGTAATGATAGCTTGCTTGTCCGTATGTTTGCTTGTCTATTTAGTTGTTGGTCTGTTGATCCGTTAGTTGTTTATTCTTTATTAAGGCCCGTTTACACGAGCGGTTTTTGCTGCGATTTTTCTCCTTTTAGTGTATGCGATCGAGTAGATCGACCTGGCGGGTGGATCAGCGATATTGTTGAAACAAGTATGCTCGCTAGTCATCTACTCTATCACATCGTTGAACAGACGAAAAGTCGCAGCAAAAATCGCCCGTGTGATTGGCCCTTTACTAGTAACGGTAATTTCAATATAATAAAGCAGTAAACATTTTGATGTGTTTCTAGGACTGAAAATGGCGATTTGTACACAAGTCGAGATACAATGCGAAGACAAAATATTGTGAGTATAACATAATTGACCATAACGAAAAAGATGGCGGCATGTACATTTTACCAGAATGCATTGCGTGCATCAAACATAAATCGCTAAAAAGATATGTCAAGAAAACACCGAATGATGTGAAATTTCAAAACAACGAAGAAAATAATCTCCTGCCTAATGTCTGACTTTGCGTTCTGACGTCACTTTGCCTCTTTAAACGGTTTCTGACCGCAAAGCATTCTGGTAAAAGGTACATCCGCCATTTTTTTCGGTATGGTCAGTCTTGTCGTCTTCGAATTTCTTGCCCTTGGGAGAGATGGAATATAGTGATTTATTTCTCTCCTCAGGTTATATCCAGAGAAAATGAAATGCTGATGAAAAAGTTAGAGAAACTAGAAAGGTTTCGTAAAACAATTAACTTTCAATGATTTTTTAAGCAAGTGATTTCGTCAAGAAACTTCTCAACGAGAACTTGCCAGTCTGTGCAATGCCAAAAGCCGCAGAAGTTTAACCAGATATATTACTTGTACATATAGTCGAAGTTCCAGTGCAGTGTGCTCGCCGTCGCGCTTGTCCAGCAGCCTGGGGCGAGTGAGATCATTGACTGATGACCCTAAGTTGTTTGCGACCTCACAGCAGAGTACCTCGATGCCTAGCGACAGTGGCGTGAGCGACAGCGAAAGAGCGCCTAGCAAGGATGATGGTGTTGCACAATCCGCGAGCAGTGGCGTAGTCAGCTTGCCTCCTGTCCGAAAAACGCGCTCGAATCCGACGACAACTCCCGAGATGCCGAAGCCGACGCGAGCGCAGCAGACGTTATTGAATATTCAAAAAGATGTAGAGTGGTTGGCAAAACAGCAAACTCGCAAAGAAGCATGTGGAAATGAACATACTCCTGTCGCATCTAAAACGTAGGTAGCTTAACCTGGTTTTGATGCAATGTAATTTATCGGCGATATCTTAACATCCTTATTGTCTGTGATCATTGATAAGGTAAATCTTTTTTCCACAGGAAATCATTTTCTCTTTTTAGTGTAAGAATGTCGAAAATTCCGCAGCGTGTAAAAGAGCCGTCTTCGTACGCCAAAATATTTGCGAAACATAAAGCGCAGCTGCCGAAGAAAGACGGGACCGCTGACGAACCGCAGGCGTTGGAGAATCACGCACAGGATGAACATTCAGGAGTAACTACGGATGTAGTAGAATCTCATAGGATATCTAAAGTACCTCCTGGGGCACATTCTTCAAGGATTCCATCATATGGATACGGTCACATTAACGGTTAGGAGCTCTTGTGGCGGTTCAACTCCTCATGATCTTTAAATTCAATTATTCCCATTTCAATCCCAAGTTATCCATACTAAATTCTATAATTCAAAGGTTTATCCCAAATTATCCTCCAAAATAATCCCTAAATTTCGTTTCCCTCCAAGATAACCCGTTAAGTCCTATAAATTTCATTTTTCAGGTCATCAATCAGACCCGAACGACAGACTTCGCGAAGACCTAGACGTTTTGGCCAATGAAATAGACTACTACAGACATTCATATTCGGATCAAAATAACAGAGTATTACACAGACCTCGATAGTGACGGGCGCTTCTACAGCCTGCGTGCAGGCTTGCAAGACATGTTTCTGTCAGAAAAAGACTAAATTTCCACTAGTGAATATTATTCACAAGATAGGAAAGGAGGGAGACGTTTTCAGTCTCGCGAGCGCAAGGTCGAAAACTCGGTTTTAATGATTTAAAGCAAACACTTGCCCGTTTCTATCTAGCGGATAATATTTTTGAGCGGAAACTTAGCCATTTTTAGTAGTTTGGTTTACATATTGTCGTTAAAAAGAAGAGTGAAAATATCTCTTAAGCCTGGTTTTCATGTGGTAGTAACTGCCGTTTAACGAAGAATCACGATATCTCTCAACGACCAAGATATTCTATAACTAATTTGAAACTGTTTTATTTCGGCTCTTTTGAAAGGTCGTGATTCTGTTCTAACGAGAGCGACGACCGTATAGAAACCAGGCTTTAGCGACCAGAATATTATATTTCCTTCGCAGGAAACCTCACAGAAATCACAAGTATATATTATTTACTATGATATAATCAATTTGTCAATAGTTAGTTTTAAACTGCTGTACTATGGCTGTTGAGAAAGGTCGAGAGTCCATCTTCACAGAAAGTACTGAAAACCTGCAGTATCCCTTTACGTTGCTGTTTGTCTTTTGAATTGTGATATAAAAGAATTTTTATTGAAATGATTTTATAAAAAGATATAATATATTTTTCATAAATCTGACGTTCATATTGATTTCTGAATTTAAACACAGCCTCAAAATTTAGGATCGAATCTGCGTTTGTAGCACTTTCTAGCAATGTCATGCTGTGCTCAGTGCAAATGCATCTGAAGCTACAGTAACTGCGTATCTCCAAGCAACCAAAACAAACGTTTTTGTAATGCACTCAAACCGGTTTTGCACATCGTATTTACTTAAGAATGCAGTACCTATATCAAGGTCAGGGATTGTACATATTTATACTTGAGACATTTGAAGAAGAATTCTAATTCTCTTCTTAAGCTAAAATCTAATCTTCAATTTCTCAAGCGCAAATATAAAGGCCAGCGATTGTACATACTAGTATACTTTATATACTTCTACATTTGCATAAAATGTATTTGTATATATTTATATACCATACAACAACTAACCTTACTCTTGTATCTTTGATCAATCATCTAGCCAATCAGTAATGTCTTTAAGTTGCGTAGCAACAGTGGTGACGAACTCGTAAAAAGCAACACGAATGCGATTAACATTAGGCCATAAGCTATTGTGGTCTCACGTGACTCTCCGTCGTATGACATCATTAGCGGGTAAAATACTTCCTCCACGCAGGAGTCCTGGTAACAAGTGTGAACCACATCCTGAGACCTGTACGGAAACAAAGTCAATGATTTTCATAGGCCTACATTTTTAAATTATAATCACGTTAATGGAACTTTATATGTATTTAAATATTATCACTTTTTATCTCAGTGGTATATATGTGGTAATATTATAATCACCTACATCAGACTGCACTTATACTATTATGTTAACTCAGACGTATGTTCTGAAGCATTGAATAAAGACTGGAGCTGAGATGGATATTATATGATTTGGAGACTTAACCAGAGTCTTTTCTGTATCATTATGTTCATGTTTAATGAAAACTTGGTCAAGTCCAGTGGTCAAGTCTCTAGGCCATATCTCAAATGTCTATATGTCTTCACCGTGCACAAAGTCTTTCTTCGATCATTTTGTCCATGTTTATACAAACTTTTGCATGGTGAAGACATAGTCATTGGAGATATGGTTTGGAGACTTAACCAAAGTCTTTGCTCTATCTTTTTGTTCATGTTGATCATTTTTATAAACTTTTGCAAGGTGAAGACATAGTCACTGGAGATATGGTTTGGAAACTTGGCCAAAGTCTTTGTTCTATATTTCTGTCTATGCTTAAATATATTCTTGCTGGTATTTGGTAGGTTGCTCCCATCTACCAATATTATTCCAACGCAAACACACAAGAGACAAACAGTTATTTCCCTCACCGTTTTCTCCGCGCATCATCTCTGCCAGACAGTGTGATAAAAGTCACCGAACTGGTGACGGCGAAAGATTGAACGGTATCCGAGCATTGTGTAGTATCGTTGCTGTTAGTCGCATTAGAGCTGGTACCATTACAGACATTACATTGGCCATTGATGCATTGAAATTGCCAAGAATGCGTTGAATATCTGAACATAAAATACATGAAAAATTTAAAACTTGGCAATAGTTGCAAACAAACATCTTATTGTTGAAAAAACTTTGGCTGTATCACAGCCTATGTACACACGGTAACGTTTTTGAGCGTTTTCATTTGTGTTTTCACGCGAGAACGGACGCAAACACTGACAATTTAGGGCAGAGGCTGCAGCTAATTTAATATATTGAAAATAGTTTCCCTTGGAAAGTGCTAACTAAGCGTTAAAACGATAAATGAGAAACAAATGTTTTCGGACACGCTTGAAAAACGGCGCCCGTGTGTACGTAGCCACAGTCAATAGAGATATGATTCCAGATTTGGCACATTTGAAAACTCATACAATGAGCAATGGTTTAATGTTAAATGTCTCCACCATGCACAGATCTATCCACATCGTTTCCTTAACTGCATGTATGACGAGTTGGACGAAGAGCTACCATTGGACGATGGCTTAATTTAACCAAAATAACCATTTCTTTACTATATGCACAATTTTGCATAAGCAGAATTATATGCAACTGGTATGGTATTTGTTATGTATTTGCATACGAAGGCGCGCGTGTTCAACAACAACTCGAAGTACGCATGTCCGCACAGTTCTGAGCCTGCACTCGCAGCCACTGTCCCAACCAAAACTTATCTATATACATAACAGTATTGTATAAAACAAATTATTCAAACGCTCACTTTACACGTGCACCGACAATCTCCATTTGTGCAACTCCAAAACTCTGTGCAGTTTCTTTGACCAATATCTCGTAATGTAGACCAGATGGGATATTATCACAGGACCATTGTGATTGGCTATTTCTAGCTTTCGATGAATTTGATTGGTGAATGCTCCCGTCAACTGATTGTGATTGGTTGACGTCCAACTTTGTTGACTGCAAAGGAATTTCCGTCCTGAAATAAGATTACTACCGTAAGACGAAAATTTATCTCAAATTCATCTTGAATACTTATAACGCAATCTCTTAAGCCTGTTTTCCACTGGGCGGAATTTTCCGAGCGGAAAAAAATCTAGCAACGTGATTGGTTCGCTGTAAGACTTTTTCGCGGAAAAATATATTGCTAGCCAGTCAATTTGTTAGATTTATTTTCCGCGCGGAAAATTCCGCCTTGTGGAAAACGGGCTTTAAGCTGACCACGACATCAAAGACAAGGCTAAAAACATAAAAATTTTGAGAGAAGAACACAACTATTCCGAAACTGTTCATTGTGTAAATAAAAAAATTCGCGATAATCTAATATTATCACCTGAAAAGAGATTTTATAATTTCAAGAATTCTTCAAACAATTTTAAAAAATTGAAATCAGATGCACATTAAGCTAACCACTTTTCGTTCAAACAACTCCTTCAAGACTAAGGCCATTTCAAAAAATACTCACAATACTAACAACCAATCGTCAGTTTCATTCAACGTAATCACATTTCCTCGTCTAGCCACATGAGTAGCTTTCACAATACTTCGTTGATTACTCAGCACTGTTTCTTTTAATAAACTGCAGTTCGCGAAGTCTTTTAAAGTCAATCTTAACAAGCAACCGGTCAGACTGTTAATTCCAAACAACACATCCGAAGTGTTAGCTCCTTTGCATAGCCCAGTTGAAGATGAAGACCATAAGCCCAGTTGGCCAACAGATGTTTCTTCAGTCTGATAAAAACATTCATCCTTTAGACCTTTACCAAGAACAATTTTATTGAGTCTAACACCGGGCGATTTTACTTGTAAAGGGATCCCATTAAAGCATGCCTAAGGATTGGTGTTACGCTTACCGTAACAACAGATGTCCCTGATTGTCCTTTTACGGTTTTAGCTATCACCTTCTTTCCTCGCATGTACCCTGGATTCCCTGACCTCTCTTCAACTGTTGGCCGAATGAACGGCAGTTTCATTAAATCCACATCTTGGAGGTGTATAAATTTTATGGAAAACCGCTGGGTAACAATCAATTTGCTCGCAGGCGCAGATATATCCCCTAAGGTCACGTTTGCTCTGAACTGCACGATCTTACTTCCTGTCCAATATATTTCATAATGTACCCTCAATACAACATTTGAACATTTTCTCGAGTTCGTATCAAAAGCTGGGGCAGGTGGCAAGCTGACGTCATCATCGAATAGACATCTAGGATTTTCGTTTCCAGAACCGTTGTCATCAAAACGCGACTCAGTGGGCTCTGGGGAATTCCAAGCCCTTCCAACAAGAGTCGTATAAGCAGAGGAATCTTCGACACAAAAATAGGCGACGTGAGTGGGAACTAGTGATGAGTTTGCACGGTCGTTGACATTAAGAACCTGGGGCGAGCTGAAACAAGACTTCATTTCAAATGTAGTCCGGGGAACTAGATATTCCAAAGCGTTCCAAGAGGATCTTTCTGAGCACGTGGTTTCCGAGAATTCTGAACTACACCACGCGATGGAATCTTTAAGAAACGACACAGGAGCGTATCGAACACAATCACCAGTACCAATCTCCTGAGGAAGTGATAAGAATGCGCGGTCGGTTTTCACGATAACACCATCACGGTATCCACGTCCCGTGACGTCATTTTCCTCCAATGAACGCGTTTCATTTTCACCGTATTCAAAATCAAGCACACTAGTCCTCAAGGCGTCGAATTGTACATTGTCACCCGCCGATATGGGTGGTGTGTCATAGAGCAATCCCAAAAATGGATTGTTGTCCGTCACTACACAAAGTAAGGCCAAGTAGTCGTCACCATTCCTCCACGTTTCTTGACAACCGTACTCAAATATCGCAGGCTGCGTTGAGCCCATAGAGTATCCTGGGATACATGAAAAAACTTTTTTTTCTGTGGATGAACAATCCTGAAACAAAATAAAAATTTTAATATAGAATAAAGCCATTGAAATAATGGTTTGGAGAGTAGACCAAAGCTAGAAAAGAGATATATCAGGCCATCTTACTGTTGTATTATGCATGCCCCACGTGATCACCCACATGCATGCACACGTGAACTTAGAAATTGGGAATTTGACCCGGACATATATAGTAACTGAGCCGGTTGGCGGGTAAACAGATATACAACAAACGAAGAGAAAAATTAATATATTTCGAAACTAAAGGTGTTCTTTAATTTGCCTTAAACACGTAGTTTAAGACACAACACTTACCTCGTCACAACAACAACCAACATCGCAAAGAGACAATTGCAAATCACAAAAACAATGCAAGTCGAACTGAGAATAACTTGTTGCTTGTTTGTTATCTAGAGAACAATAAGACACAAAAAATATCAAAGTGTTTGTGACTTGAACAAAGTATTTTTCTGTCTTTTTGTTCATGTTTTTTCAGACTTGTGTACGGTGAAGATATATTCAACAAATAGCGCCTGTCATAGAGCCCAGAAATTATAAATTGGTACTTAAAATTAAAGGTATAAGCGTTTAACTGTTTCAAGTGTTTTGTTGGCCAAATCTCCAGACTTTATCTCCAATGACTACGTCTTCGCCGCGCACATGTTTATGTAATGTTTAATAGGCGAGTAGAACTGTTTTATCAATTATATATTCAATTCAATGGCGAAAGCAGAACAAGAATAGAAGCCTACCTGTGACATTATTCCAACTGAATTGTACACTGGGGTACACATCTATCCATAACGACAGTGTTGTTGCTAACACGAAGTACCTCGGGTCGGCGTTCATTCTGCAGCATGTTACGCCTAATAACCGCTGGTCACGGGTTGTGCTGCTTCCATTCACTTGAATCATAATGGGTTTATAATATTCACCAATCTATTTAGAAGAAACTATAGTATTTTCTCGCATTTGGTAGAAAAACACATAGCAAAGCGAGATTTAGTTTGCTTAGCTTGCTCTGTTGCAGTATAAACATTCGAACTTACAATTCGCTCTCCCACGAGAGTTACTCAAACACAGAAACCGTTTGCACTCGTTTAAACACCGCGGCGCTATTTAAATTTACGGTCTTTCAAATGAGGGGCCTATTTGCCGTTCCCATTCATTCGAAGGCGGCGCTCTTTACACACACTTGTTTGTAAACGATAGCAAGAACTATAATTATAACTATAAATTATAACTATAAATAATAATAATTATAACTATAAATTATAACTATAAATTATAACTATAAAT
>JAOBYK010608555.1:0-11232 GCA_025434845.1 Phenganax subtilis | reverse complement strand
GGGGCAGGATGCACTCATCAGGGGGTGCTGGACCTGACATAGACATCTATGAAAGTAGATGCAGTCACTGTCCTGTCAATCATTTTGCTGTCAGCCGGCTCTTTGCCTGGCAGTGGAGACGTTGGTGTTGAGAGTGGAGTGAAAAGCCTGCACCAAGAGCAAGGTCAGAAAGAATGTGCAGTGGATGTCTTTCATTGGAACAGTCACCTTTTTGCAATATTAGTTGGTATCTGCATGTACGTCTCCAGCACTGTGCCTTAAAGCCTCGTCATTTTTCATTTGTTCCGACGATAATGGCAGCCGACAGACCCCACCCATTGTCTTTGAGCAAGCGAAGCGCAAAACTGCTGCTCCTCCTGGGAGCCCCGCTGATCCTGCCCCAGCCCTGGTCTTGAAGTGCAGTGTGGCTATAGTGCACTTGAATTCCGAAGAAGGAACTAGCCACTGGCCTTTGCAGGCTACATCTCATAGATTATATCTGTCAAGCGACCTCTCCAACAAGTAGCTCATCACGGCGGGTGAGTGTCTTAGCCTGCCATGGGCCTCCTCCCAACAAGCCAGTGAAACTGGAAATACTTTTGCAGGACAAAGACATAGTCGAGGCCTTCAGTGGTACAGGGCGTATATACCGGCAAGCATGTCAGCATCTTGGTTTTTCCGCCTTTGTGAACCAATATATATATAAATATATTTAGGACTTTTTTCTGGATCCTTATATTGCTTTGAGGGCTTGATGGAGCTGGAACGTACTTTTCTCAGATCTGCACTCCAGCAATTGTGGATCCAGCTTACAAACCATGTCCATCCCCTGCATGAGGGACTACTACGAAATCAATTCAAACCGCGGTGACCTGAACAACATCAGGACCATGTAGGATCCTCAGGCTGTCCACAGGTCCTTGTGTGAGGGTAGTGGAGTCATGTTGCCATGCCCTCTCCAACACGTCACTCAGGGCGGGCCTGATGTACTTGGTCAAGAGTGCATTGCGCCTGAGACCAGGCGGCTTACTATGGGGAGGGGTGCCATGTTCGTTGTTGGTGTGGATCTCGGCTGGCACACATGGAAGATCGGAATGGAACAGTTTTATGGGAAACACAGAGTTGGATTGCGTAGAGAATTCCAACGCTATCCTGAGCCGCTTCGCTTTGATTCTGGTCTTGTGCCTTGCTCGTGACGTCTACTGGTGCGTCGAACAACCAGTGTCTAGTGTGCTGAAAAAGACGCCCTACTTTGCCTTCCTGATGGGCCTCCAAAAGACCTTTCCTCGAAGAGTGGGAACGTCCGAACCTTAAGTGCCGATACTAGCTAGCTAGCCAGCCTTCTCATCACAAATCATGAAAATGACTATATATTCAGGTCCCTTGGTGCCTATGGGCATTGGTCTCCAAAATATATCCAACTCCTGGGGACATGGTCCAGACCTCAATGTCTAGAATTTCGATTTATGAAAGCCATCTAGTGTTTGCGCCTGAGGCCACACATGTACAGGATGCACCGCAAACTCACGAAGTTCCGGCGATCCCAGATCAAGAAAACTCAGAAGCGCCGAGCCATCCAAGTGGTGAAGAAGTCTAAAGCATCATCTTCAGTGCTTCTTTGATTGAACTAGATCTTTAAAGCTGGTCTTGTATACAATCATGAACGTGTAGTGAACACACACAGTACATATATATACATATATGGAGCTGACAGGTCCGGTGGGAAAGATCTCAAAGCAACGCAGTCCTATCCACTATCATTTGCAAAAAGAGTTGTGGCCCTTCACATGGCAAAATCGAAGGACGACTGCTTTGAGTAGATCCATGCCTTTTTCAATAGATTTGATGTGCAGGACGTGTCTCCATACCTACTACCAGAAGATGTGCCTCCTCAGGAGAGAGTGTTGTTGTTTCCTAAGCCCTTCCAATTCCAACCAAGTCCAGCCGCCATGCGAACTGCCTCCAGGATTCACCGCGCGGATGGCGAGAGGCTGACCTGGACCAGATCTGGCAGTTCTTAGTGGACCGCCAAAAGGAAGGGACATTTACCCCATACTTTCCCTTCACGAAGCCTTGATGGCTTTGGGAGGGTTCAAATTAATTTGGTGGAGTGCCAGTGTTGTGACACTGCAGCTTCAATGGTGGGCAAAGAAAAGACATTTAATGATTGCACGTGTTTTTTCAAAACCCATTGACCGAGAAATCGCAACCAATGACCGAGAAATCTCAACCAATGACCGAGATTTCGCAGCCTTTGATCGAGATTTTACAAAACACAAAAACATGCTCTCATGCATTTACTTGATGTATATATGAACATGGTGGAGCATGGTGTACCATTTAGCTCGGTCGCAGCAGAGAACTTGCCACAATGAGTCCTCCTCCTGAGAAGGGTGGCAAGTACGACCCATGGAGTGATGCACAGGTGTCGGGACCTTGTCGCCCACCAGGCCCTGAGAACTTGACCCCTGCCACAACGAGGCCAGTGGAGTCTGCCACACCTGGCAGAGGCTTGGAATCTGAAGGCGCTGGATTTAAGCTCATGATCATATATGCGTGTGTTAAAATTTGCAAGTAGCTGCAGGATCAGGAGAGAAGACCGGTGCACCACTGCCTCGATCAGGGTCCGTGGTTAGTGTCGCGAGTACCAGGAAGGATACACCACAGGAGGCTATCCTACCCAAGCAAGCCAAGGGATCTGACAAAGCAAAGACTGTCGACAGCAAAGCAGCCAAGCAAGCCAAGGGATCTGACAACAAAAAGAATGGCGACAGCAAAGCAGCCAAGCAAGCCAATGGATCTGACAAAACAAAGACTGACGACAGCAAAGCAGCCAAGCAAGCCAAGGGATCTGACAAAACAAAGGCTGACGACAGCAAAGCAGCCAAGCAAGCCAAGGGATCTAATGACGACAGCAAAGTAGCCAAGCAAGCCAAAGGTGACCCAGCGAAACCAGCCAAGTCCAAAAAGCCAGAGGAGCCATCAGCGCCATCAGCATCATCAGCCAAAAAATCTAGATCTGACACCCCCAATAAACCTGAAGGCAAGAGTGCCAAAGCAACAGCAGCCAAATCGAATGCACCTGGTGATGAGCCAGTGCATGAAGCACCAAAAAAACGTAAACGAGAGAAGAGCCCTGCTGTGACGCCAAAAGCAAAAGCAAAAGCAAAAGCTTGTGCTTCAGTAGAGTGGGAATTTCGTGATGGGGTTTGGTGGTTCCGTGATGGAGAGACATGGCAACCACAACACGATGACACTGACCCTGACAAGACAACAAAGAGTCTCGCAGAAGCAGCGTTGCACCGTGCAGCGACCAGTGAAATCCCTGTCGACAGCAAACCAGACCCGACCGCATCATGGGAGTACAATGAGGAAGACGGCACCATTGAAATGACTGAAGACCAACATCGCAAGCGACGCAACCACTACAATACATTTTTGCGGTCTTTGAAAAGTACAACACTTAGTCGTTTGATGAAGCTTCAAATCATAATTTGTTTGATGCCTGTTTTTGTTTCAGATTGGCTGTGTAGCCTAGGCAGCAAGACTCCAAGGGAGATCCGATCCCTTGCACTTAAAGCACGCGCTGGTCATGGGCTTATGTAATGATAATGGAACACGATACCATGGCCAATGAATTCGTATATACAATTTGTGAACTTGTCCACAAGACTCAACACATTATCCCTTTTCCCAACTGCCCAGTGCCTTCGGAATCAACAGGTGTATCATGATCATGATCTGCCGGTCCTGAGGCAGCTCCAAGACGACCACAACTGCTGATCTCTATGAAGACTTCTTTAGATCCAAGGGAAAATGGACTGCCACCCGCACATACCATTCCATATGCCACAGATCTAAGAGCCGACGATCCCTCAAGAGGGTGTGGAAAACGTTGAAGCAACTGCTGAAACAGTGCCTACCTTACCAACTGGAAACAGCTGCTTGTTCAGTGGGGCTGCACAGACACTAAGTAGCTAGTTTCTTTTCATAAAGTGATCTTATTAAATGATCAGTGGTCAGGTTTGATGATGAAGATGCACCCATGGTGGTGGAGATGTTTGAAAACAAGGTCGCTGCAGGTTTGTGGCGATGGCATCCTGAATTTCCTGGCAAGCTTGAACCTTGGTTCATCCATGGACATAACTTGATTCTTTGGGATTTCAGATTTGTTCACCAACCCAAGCCCTGCGCAGCAGTCTCCTGACGCAGTGAAACTCTTCCTGGAGCACTGCAGCCTGGCGGCCCAGGAGTTTCGACAGGTCAAAGTATATGAAGAGGAAGCGGAATTTGAAGAGAGCGAGGACGAAGAGATGGTTCGTGGAGAGCATGTCAAGAGTGACAACGAGGTGTCAAGCGATGATGAGCCAAGTGGGTCAGCTACTTATCAAGATCCTTTCTGGATATTGGCAACAGTAAATTCAAAGTGTAAAACATTTAGCCAACTTGAGTCTATTATAGCTAGCTGCACACCTAAGGGGAGATGCTGCGCCAAAGCCAGTGCCACGAAAGAACAAGAACAAGAAAAAGAAAAAGAAGGGTGGCAAAAAGCACACAGGTGACACTCCAGAGAAGCCGAAGCCAGCTCCAAAGGAAACCACATATGATCAGAAGAAGAAAAAGGCTGACCCATATAGTCAACAGTTGAATTTGGAGTGTGCATACGTATTATAAATTATAAAGGCTGAATCAAAATGCTGACAGGCTTTGCGGGATTTGGCATCAGCAACTGCTGAGATTGGGGAATGGTCCAACAAGATCTTGACTTCAGAATCTGTGTTCCCCTCTCAGATCGAAATAAATACAAAGGTGGCACCTCGGAGCTCCGATTCCACTTCCCAGGCCTGGCAACTTGAAGACTGCCATGCAGAAGGATCTTGTCGAGCCACGCGACAAGTGCAGGGGCCTGCGCGACCAGCTTGAGACGGCTGAGAGTTCAAAGAAGGCGCCAACAGCGTGCGTAGTTCAGCAAAGTTGGACAACAAACCCCTCTCTAGATCTCATACCACATCATAGCAGGCATGTAGACTTCAAAACTTATTTCGTTAAAGGTAATCTAGTATAGGTTGCTAGACCTGCCAATGCATCATGCTGCAGGGAGAGGAACTCTTGAATCAGATCGACGCCTACATCATCAAGGTCAAAGAACAAATCAAGGTGATCAGAAAAGCAGTCTCTTGGCTATTGATGTGGACTGGACCTTCAGGACATATATATATATGTACTTGTTGCAGTTCAGAACCACACATATCCATGTACGCCCAATGTCGGCCATGCACAGTGCCTGAAGCGGCTTGCAGTGGAGCTCTCCTCGTCCTTGATCAAGGCTTCAGATCCTGCAGGATCAATCTTTGTATGCTGTTGAGGCCATATGGCCAATACCATCTTAACCAATACATCGGAACCAAGTGTTCATTGAAGATGCCATGAATGGTTTTTCAGTTGAATGATGTTGCAATGAAGTCTCATTTCATGGCATCATCATGTCCTTTGACCATTGTTCACTGTCTTCTCACAACTGGAGTGTGCGATTTGCAGCTTGCTTGTGCTGGAAATTTGCTGATCAGGCACAAGATCAAGATGGCTTGATGGCTTCTTTTTTGTCCTTTGGGACCACATGCTGTTGGAGCTTGAACATTACCCGGCCACACTCTACTGAAAAGAAGTTGATTGAGTCTACACTAGCTGATCGTGGAAGTTCTGTCTATTGGTATTCAGCTCGGGCATATTTCTTTTACCACATGCTGTTGGTATTCAGCTCGGGCATGTTTCTTTTACTGCGCGCGTGCTGTTGGTATCAGTGTTCATTGCAAATTCCTGCTCAGAGGGATTTCGTGGCGTCAGCAATCACCACTGAGTTGGGACCTGTGCTTCCCAAAACAGCTCAAGTTGACTGATGATGCAATGAAGTCTCTCAAAAAGTTTGACCGAATTCATGGCATCATCATGTCCTTTGACCAGTAATCACTGTCTTCTCACAACAGGAACCGCTTGCAGCTGGACATTTCCTGGCAATTTTGATGGTGGGCCACTTTTGTAGCCAGTGTGCTTTTTGTTCAACGAAAAAAACGGTTACATTAATGTTGAAAAAGATATATGGGCGAGACCAATTTTCCTTGAATATGTAGTGCAACCAAATGGCAAGTGTGCCATGGGAGCAACTGGCTATGGTGCACTGCTCATATTGGAGAAGAACTTTCTGTGCAGCATATATATATATATATCGCCTTTCAACACAATTTCGCGAACATGTGTGAGTATTTCATGTGCACAGTGCCAAAGGAGCCTACAATGTCATGATCAATAGGGTCTTTGGAGGTGACCTTTAATATGTGCAAAAACCGTCGTATCGAAATTGCCCCGCCAAGGTTCCGAAACCTGAGAAGGCTAAGCCTGAGAAGGGTAAGCCTGCGAAGTGATCCGATGCGATCTTTTTGGGGGGCTGCACAATCAATTGCATTGTGCACTAGGGTTTTGCCAGGCAACAGCATCAGCTGTTGAAATGTGGCTACCTGCACAGTTTAGATCTTGGACAAGCACTAGGGCTGAAGATTTTGGGGTGTGCATTAGTGGGTTTGCAAACCAAAGCACAGAGCAGCGCCTATACATAATGTGTGTTTTTCGATGTTGCAGTCAACCTGCGCATGATTGCAGACTCTTGCATACCCAGACTTGCAGCTGCTGCAGCGGATGGGGGAACCCTCATTTGTTCGGATGTTCAGAAAAGGTCAAGGTTTAGACGCCATGTGCCCCTGCATTCGAACCAGTTCTTGCACTGATTAGGGATTGATATTTGTGATCTATCTGCGGCCTGAGGTGGAAGTGCTCCCTTTTCTGATTTGTTGGAGGAGAAAGTTGGCTGTGGAGCTCCGAGCTTATTTAAATTTTGATTCAGTTGGCCACCAGTTTGCACAGTCTGCACAAGATGCGTGCTCCAGTAAGGCTAGTGCAGCTTCCGCATTGGCTGCTGCAAGAGCTGCCCAAAAGGCAAATGAGTTCAATCCCGCAAAGCACTGCAATGAAGGTGTTCAATGGAATACCTTTTGAATTTTGTCATGACTTGGACTTGGAATGACTTCCAAGGCTTCTGAAATGTATTTGTTCGTAAGACAAACCACACAAAACATGTTTTCCCTGGAAGGAGGCTCTGGGAACTTCAACCAATGGCCATGGGATGGGCTCAAGGACTTCCAGGCTTAGTTCTTTCCAGAATCCTTCCAACTGGTCACGAAATTTTTGGAAACAATGCGACCTCCCAGTTGATGCTTTGCTGTGTGTTGGTGAGAACTTGTTTCATTAAGGGTGCCACTTGCATGAAAGAGTCACTGCTGTGCATATGTGTGGGCGCTAGTCAACAAAGGGTTGGGCCATAGTTAAGGACCTTACTTATGTCGATACCTGGCTGGACTTCCGATGTGAAGGCGGTGAAGTTGAGAAGAAAGGGGTGCCAATGGTAAATATACTATCGCTGGTTCAGTACCTCTTTGACGACCACGGTCTAGACATACCGCCCCACGCCCTCAAAAGCTTTTGGGAGCATGCCAGGGCGCATCTACCATGGGCAGCAAACCATCCAGCTGCACAGGATGCAGATAGGATACCGCTTGGAATTTACGGAGACGAAGCCAGGTATTCCTCAGAGAGTGGCCAGCTGGAGAAGCTAATAGTAATCACATTGAATTGCACACTCTGGAGCCCAAAGAGCTCCAGAAATTCACGCTTCATCATTTGTGTTCTTCGCGAGACACTCTCCATGGGAAGCAAAACGCTGTGGCCATTGTACCAGTACATCGCTTGGGCTTTCAATATCTTGTACCATGGGCGGAAGCCGTCCAGAGGTTACAGAGGAATGCCACTAGCATCGAACCTCCAGTCAGTGGGCAACTCTGACTACCTTTGTCAGGGCAAACACAAGTTCTTTTTGAGCGAGGTGAGAGGAGACTGGAGTTGGCACATGTCATCTTTGGGCCTCAGTGCCCGCTGGAATAGCAAAAGCCTTTGCTTCAAGTGCAACGCCAAAAGGCACTTGACAGGTGGCCCTTTGGGTGATAGTTCATACCTGGATTTTTCACCAACGGCAAGCTGGATTCAGCATCAAACAACTCACGTCGAGTTCCTAAATTCAAAGCTTTTGCCAGGATGCATATGTCATACACTCAGTGTGTACCTATTTCTCAGCTACAAGCTTCTGATATGTACATGTACTATGTGACTTTAGCCTGATAGAACCACTTTGCGGGCTTCAATCACACTAAGGTCCGCTTTTCAGCATTATCGGATTTCATTGCACAATGGTCAGGTATTGCATCGCACACAATGTGCACCTTGGGGTGTTCCAGCGTTCAAATGGAGGGGCCATGTCACTAAACTCAATTTTCGGACTATATGTGTTGATCCAAAAATCGATGTCATCAACGAAACACATTGCATGGAATTTGGGAATGGCAGTAGGGCATGATGGTGTGTCCAAGGTTGACGCTGTACAAAGCAGGATTTTGGGGTGATCCTGGACAAACATCATTTCGGCAGGCTTTGAGACATGCTTTTGCGGATTTCAGAGGCTGGAAGAAGCAACATAGAATAATGTGCTCTCAAGGATGCTTCACTCCAGGGCTGGATACTTGTCAGCTCAAGCTTGCAAAACCATTGCGCTTTGTGCAGCTGTGGTGCAGTATACCAACTATATTACCGTACGTATATTACTATATATGTTGCTGGCTGGCATCCTAGGTGATGTCCAAGGGGATCGAGCCGATGATGACATGTAAAGCCTACAATGGACGCGTGGTTTGTGCTTGGCTTGCTTCTTGCGCTCAACGCTAGCTGCAACAGCACCCAGATGTGCTAGAGTATCAGCTGATGTCTACATGCATGCCCCCCCCTAAGACTGGAACTGCACACATGTACTGTGCTTCTTTGCTGATGCTTTTTTGCTCATGTGTTCTGTCTGCTCAAGAAGCTCTGCCTAAACACGCCTTTCTTGCTTCAGGGCTAGTGGCAACAACTTCATGCTTGAAATCGAGAAAGCTGGACGTTTTTTGTGATGGTCCCAGTATCTCCATCATTCACATGCCTCTGAATGAGAAACTGCAGAAGCTATTAACATAAAATATCTAGATGTATCTATCTATCTACCTATCTTTCTAATCTATCAACCTACCGATCTATCTTTCTATGATATCTTATAATCTAGCTTAGTTTGACTCTGTGTTTCAACCAGCTGAGGCATCAGTGTGAAGCTGAGGACATCGCCCGTGAAGGGTACACCTACCTCAACAGCTTCAAGGCTCTGGCCAGACTCACGCTCAGGCCCCGATCCACCCACTTCCCGTCCTCAAAAATATCCCTGTTGTAGTGCATGGCGCAGGAGGAGCGAGCTAGTGTGGGTTACAATACCCAAACACCATGTGCCTATGCTGCACCAAGAAACAGTCAGTTCCATGCAGCTGACCAAAAAAAGAATCGTGAGAGAGTCTTTCTTCAACCCAAGGCCATGCACCACCACATCATAGAATGCACAGACTATAGACTTTGGGCTGCATGTTAATGTGTTTGGTGCGGGTTGCTGAGTGTTTCTCGACTTGTTGTCTCTGCAGCTTGAGGGCTGAATCCTCGATTCGACCACACACTGATCGATGAGGATATAATGAAGTATGCCAAAAGCTACTTGTCAACATGGGGATTCTATCACCACAAATATGTTGTTTGACCGGTGTTGCACTCAACTTCAAGGCCTTTGTGTCAATAGTCACAAGTGGACTATACATGCATCTATCCTTCGACGGGGGCTTCTCCGATTGAAGCATGCCAAGAAGATGGTGAGGACCATCTAGATCTCTTTGAATGAGTCCCGCTGTCTTTTACAGTATAATTTGGGTGGGTTGGAATGTACTGAAGCTGTGCCAGGACATGGAAGTTCAAGCGAGATGTGCCACTTCCAAAACCGAGCCAACAGCCCTAAGTGAGAAAAAAGCGACGAGGGTGAGATACGAGCGTCGAATGTGTGTGGAAGGATCGACTGCTTATAACGCACGCGACAGAAGGTCTGGGTATAATTACATATATTATAATTTATATACTGATATATACGGTATATCAGTGGCAGGTGGGTCAACATATATAATTCGTTCCATCAATGGTCAGTTGCCACAGTTTCGTTTCGTTGAAAAGAGCCAGCTTCGTTCAGCAAAAGACCTGCGGACTCTGCACAGCCGACAGCGGTCACCAGGAAGGCACTGCGGTCACCAGGCAGGTGCTCCATTGCTCACCCATGGCAGATGCTCCATTGAACTGACCATCCCACAGAGGTGGATCTAACAGGCATGGTGCAATGCGTACGGATTTGGGCACCAAATCAGAAGACATACCAACACCATCCAACACCCAGTGCTTCAACAGCTTCCTCATTCAAATGCATGCCCTGCCCAGATTGGGGGCAGAAATGAAGTCTACCTGGCTCGATTCTGCGGAAGTCTCCCACTGCCTTTCGCTTCGATTCCGAGGTGCCCGGCCGAAGCAGTGCCCTGGAAGGTGGCGGTATCTTCGGGAGGCTCCAGCCTAGGCTCCGGAAGCATCGACTCCAGCGGCCGCGGGGTTTGGCGCGAAAAAACACATCAAATGGGTGTGCCAAAGCTCGTCAGACGGAAGAAGAATCACCACAGTCTGGCAGAACATCTCGTGGACCCCGAAAGAACCATGCGTGTCCCGTGTCCACACATTACGCGTGTTGGACAGGTCGTCTGGTTGTACTGGGAGAGCCTCCTCTGCAGTGTTTCTGGAGCCTTCTGCAGCCATGTGGCATATTGCGAGCAACAAAGGCATCGATCTTCTCTTCGAGCCAGCCACTCACCTCCTGCGACAAAGACACACAGCTGCTGTGGCTTTCGCTTTGAACCACAGGTAGCCAACTTATTGAAATTATCCAGGTGAAGAGACACTGATGTAACGTACATGACATATCTGTAGAAGTGCAACTTGAACGGCACACTGGATCTCCATGCCTCTCCGCCAGAACAGAAGACATGCTGCTGATCCAGGTGTTCCACGTCAGCATGGGCCTGAGAGAAGAAAACTTGGAAATGGAAGCCTATATATGTAGTGTGGGGTAGTCCATTGGACACCCCTTGGAGGGTCCAAATATATATATATATAGCCTCCCTCCCTCTCTCCCCCCCTCCCTCCCTCCCCAGAATATCATGAAGGTTTAGAAGCAAGCGAGTTGGAATGGAAAAAAAAGAAAAACAACGTGTCAAG
>JAOBYK010608444.1:0-11234 GCA_025434845.1 Phenganax subtilis | reverse complement strand
CAAAAAGACCAGAGAAGACTAGTCTAGCTGGACCTACCATACAACATACAGTTTTGTTTACAATTTTCAATTTAACTAAATAACTTTTGTAGTAGAAAAATTGTTGTCCATCAAGGCATAATTGGCGTACCAGCGTATAACTATTGTTTATAAGCACTATCTCAGCAGTTCTTCTATATAGTATAACACCAGATAGTCTCACCATAAGGGCAACTACCAATCAATGATTTATATAAGAGTTAACTCTTACACTTACACTAACGTATGAGAAACATAAATATACATTATACGGTACCTCAAGTCAAAGGGGTTTAGATGCCACGAGAGTTTTGTAAGGTTGTAATCTTCGTCCACTTGATCAGTGAAACGCCGAAATAGTCAAAACGCACTAACCAGGCGTTTTTCAGCCATCAGATATGAGCATTGGACATTATAGACATTAAACAAGACACCAATTTCACAATCAACAAAGTTAAATCGACATATTTCACGAATAAAGGCAAAGTTATAAGGTAATGCACGGACTCAAACGCATGATCATGCATTACAACAGACAAGACAAGGCAAAAATGCAAATTTTTGTAAGCGTAATTCCCAATAGGCTACATTCTACAAGTCATCGGCGATAGCTCTGATTCATTGTCATTGAACAGTGAACAAAAAAATGACGTCCTTTAGACAAAAGAGTTTACTACTCAATAATGACTGACAAATGGCAACGATAAAGGTGCAGACACCTCAAACACAATTCGGCAACGCGATGCGATTTTTCCGATGTCGAATGCGAATAAATCTATTCATAGAAGGAAAATTTAAAAGACATGTAGACTAAATAACTAAAACTATTATATCACATTTGAATAATATCTGAAGAATCCCAACCAGAATGAAAGTGAGCTGTCAGTTAACGAAAGTCGAAAAATCTCGTCGCGTTGCCGAATCGCGTATGGTGAGTCTATAGACCTTATAGACAACGCCGACGAATACGATTTCAATGGTTCACTATTTTACACTCTGTAGGCCGGTTGTTCAAAGCTAAGTTAGAGTTAACTCTGCGTTAAAAGTTGACGACTGTTTTGGCTGGTAACACCGTGTGTCTGTCCGTTTGTTTCAAAACTATATGCATATTTCGACGCATATCGATCCAAACGACATTTGTACCAAAAGATTTCTACGTTTGTAATTGTAAAACAAACAGCTAAAAACTTTGCTTCCAAATTTACGGTAACACAGGATAAAACAAACCAGCTTTGAGCAACCAGTTTCAGAACTGAATAATCTTAATGGTGGCAAAGATACATTCATAATTCATCGGCGATGCGCAAACCCTGCTTCTTGCAACACAAGCAAACGAGAGGAAACAATGCAACACTTTTCCTGTACAAGGATTACAAAACAAAGCGGAAAGTTTTTTTTATAATTCTCTTTTGTTCCGCCTAGGCTTATGTTTGGGCTTATTTCGATGTTTATGTCGTACACTTTATCGAGGGGTAAATTACTCCGACAAATCTTCGTACACTGCGCAAAAACTCCAAAAAATCTTTTAAAAATCCCAAAATCCCTTAAAGTTTTGCAAAAATCCAAAAAAAATCTTTTAAAAAATTCCAAAATCCCAAAAAATCTCTTTAAAAAATCCTCAAATCCCTTAAGCTTTCGCAAAAAATCCCAAAATGCTAAGAAAAATTGGGGAGATTTTTTAATCCTAAAAATCTTCGTACGTTTTTTGTCGGAGTAATTTACCCCTCGCACTTTATTACGTTACTCTGTTTTGCCATTCGTCTTGCTTTGTGCTTACACTTCTACGTTGCAAGTAGAAACCAGGCTTTATTGACTTCATTGTCGGCAATTATTGATATGTAAATTTTTTTCTCTTTTGGAAATAATGTTCTTTCTTTATTGATCACCAACAATAGATTGAAGAACATCGCCGATGATTTATGATAGATATTAACCACTCAACCACCCAATCAAGTCTAAATTTCAAAGGATCACTTTTTCACAGTATTTTACCTAGCATAATGGCACCACACAACAGCTGTTCGCGATTTTTTTAAATCCTAAAAACCAAAAATAACTCCAAGTACCAAAAAAATCAATAAAACTCAAAAATACAAACGGTGGCTTCCTCTTCGACTTATATCGATATTGTTCGGCGCGATTTCCGAGTGCGCATTTGACGTTAATTTGACAAATTATTTCGAGCGTCGACGCGGAGTCTCTGATTGCCCTTTTTGCGCAGTTCATTAACATAAAATACGCAATTAGTGAAAAACAATAAAAATGCGTAAATCCTGGATTGTTGTACGTAGAAGTTCATAATTAAACCATATCGTGGTAAAAACTGAATTACATGGATTAATATTAAATATCCTTATCGTATAAAAGTATGATAACTATTACAAAACTTCTAGCAAGTGATTTGTCATCGATGAGCAAAATCTTTCGTCTATTTCAAATCTTTCTCATTTTCATTGGTTTGCCGACAAGGGTCGAAGAATATCACCAATGAATTACGATATTTGAAAATCAATGTTTCAGTGGATCATATATGAACAACTTATTAAAATCCTCCACAGACGAGAAAGGTTTCCTCGACAAGTATTCATTAACAAATGTTTTTTTGACAAGAAACCTTTGTCAACGTTAGTCTTGTAACGCAACTAGGGTACGTATACGGGTATCAAGGAAAACTTGTTTGTCGTGCACACGAGCAAGTGAACTCGTGAAGAAACTTGTCAAGGAAAACTTGTTCGCTAGGCACACGAGCAAGTGAACTTGTCAAGAAAGTTGTCAAAGAACACTTGTTCGTTTTACACACGAGCAAGTGATTGAAGTGAATGCGTCAAGAAATTTGTCAAAGAAAACTTGTTCGCTACGCACACGAGCAAGTGAACTCGTGTCAAGAAACTCGTTAAGGAAAACGGGGTTTAAATTGGTGTATGAATGTACTTATGAGCCTCGAAGTCAGCACAGCTACATCAACAACACAGCACATAGACTAGTTCTCGATTACGTGTCCCTCGTTGATGATAATCATATATTTTGCGGATCACCTTCTGCCATAGTTTGATTTATGAATCTTAAGAGCGAATTATGTTTACGCTACTAAGTACGATGACATGTCAATACATTATCTGCTTACTTTCAAACATTTAGAAAGAATTAGAGCCGACACCAAAGATTAAATAATCAAGCACTCGAGTCATGAAATTGTTCTACATTTACAAAAGAGCTTCTTTTCTATATAGACGGCTTAGATTTGACTACAAACACGCCATCTCCTTATCAAGAATCAGTCGCACGAAATGCATGAAACATTTTGAATACCACTGGCATCGAATTCTTTAAGATGTCAAAAGCCAACCATATTTAGGCTACTAAACAACGTAAAAGACAAAATTTGCGTTACAAAGTTCAGTTCTACAAAAAGCATATTAATCAAGGAATTCTTGCCGCTAAAACAAAATTTTTAACATCATTACAGCACTTTTAAAACCTGAAATAGAGCTTTGCACAAAATATGTTAATAATATATTTTGCGCAAGTCTAACGGTTTGTACAAAATAAAGAAGTTGGAATAAATCGTTTGCGCAAACTGACGTGAAGCATGCAGAATTTTTGAATAAATCGCCTTTTGCTTTTGCGCAATAACATTCTAACGGACTGGCGCAAAGTCAAGTATTTTGAATAACACGTGTTTTGTGATAATACCATACTATGCACAAGTTTAACTGCTTTTTGCAAAGTGAACTATTTTAAATATATCTTATGCGGAATATTCTAACGGATTTGTGCATAATGAGTATTTTGAATAAAACGCATTTCGTGGTATATTTTTGGCGAGTGCTCAGGAAGCCAGATTAATTGTTGTTAACTTCAATACATCATCGACACTGCTACGGCATATTGAAGGAGGTCAAAACATTGAGGCAGACATAACGACCCTGGTTATATCACACACATTTGTCTCTCAAAGCGGAAGATCCGATCTTGTTCGCACTTAATAACACCTTATCAAGTTTGCAGAATAATCTGGCAAGATATGAAGCTACACAAACTGAAAAAACCACTGTACAAACTAGTAATATAAATACAACTATACGTTTAACTACATGAATTTTTGTTGTAAAAAAGTACTACAGCGAGATCTTTGCTTACAATTTTCAAACAAAAGAGAGCGCGTCACTCTTGCCGTGTTTATGTTATGAGTAACTGAGCTGACAATTAATTGCTCGTAACCAAAAGGTGACAGTCAGAATGGCACGAGTCTCTAGACAAGATTCCTCAGAGCCCGCCAGCCCACGCTGAGAGCCCAGGCATAAAAACGCGTTTAAGGCTAAGAAGATTTTCAAATCACACTACGAACGCGACAGGAGCAAGCAAAAGTCAAGACAGATCCAAGTTTTCCCTAACAAAGTTAATTGGAAGTTTTGACTAATTCAATTTTGGAAAAACAATGTCGGCTACATATAAGTGAGTAGTTTAATCTTATTAGAATATGAGATCATACAAGAAAGCGGACTTTGTCTTTCGCTTATAATATCAAAGTTGCTCTACACGGAGGATATTTTTTCAAAATAAGCCTTGGCGTAGCATTGGTGTAAAAGAACTGATGTCAGTCTAGGTTGACATTTAGCGTACGGTACTAAGACTACGGACATCGTCAGATAGGTCGACTTGGGACCAGTTTGTTTCTGGGTATATAAAATTAAATCAAACCACGTGAGTAGTAGCCCCCCGCTTTTCCGTGAGGAAACTACTGTGGTCTGTGTATCAATTGGTGAGGTGATACTAATTTTCTGCACATCAATTTGCTTTCTAGTTTCGTTTCGTTTGTTCTGCTGGTACTGCTTACATACCTGTGTAATCTGGAGGGCAAACCCACCCTCCACACAAAAGACAAGGGGGTCACTCTTCCTCTAATGCCGTCAAGCGTGAATAAGAGTTGGTGTCGAAGTGCGATGTTCAAAGAGCGAATCACGGAGCCTGGGTGCAATTCAAAACTGGTTTACAACCGCTTTTGCTACGGACAATGTATGTCATTCTACGTCCCACGACACCCGAAGGTCAACTTCCGCTCGTGTAACGCATGCGTACCAGTGGTGACCGAGAAACGTTTCATCCAATTAGATTGTCCAAGAAGAAAAAATCCCATTCAACTCAAAGAAATTCTTTTGGTAAAGTCATGTCGATGCAGAGCCGATCTTTGGGGTAAAACCAAGCCCATGGGAACGAAATCGACGTAGACCGCCGAGTCCACTAAGTGCTTACGTTACCGCTGGTCAATAAAGACTGCAGGCTCAAAAATCATTGTACAACCGCTGAACATTAACTTATTTGACTGTGGGCGGAAATATAAATAGTACAATAAAATGATAGCAACTTTTGCTGACTTTACGAGAGAATCAAAGTTTTCATAGAAACTTGCCACAATGCCGTAGCACTTTCTATTCCGACATTGTTGCATATTTTTGCTGAATAAAATTAGTTCAAATAAACAAGCAACAATTGCGATTAACATGCTACTGTTATCCCGTATTTGAGAAAACAATTCTATGAACAAAGTGATTTTTATTGACATACTATGTATATGATAAAAGAATAATTGATCCATTTTCATTATATAATACTGTTTAGGGTAGGTAGGCACCACTCTGAGAACAGGACATCTTCTATCGAGGAAATTGTATATATTGATAATAACAAAATAAATTATTTCAAAGTAACTGCAATTAATAACATATTTTAGAACAAACGTATCAAGTAAGTAGCCAATTCCGTGCAATAATCCGTGCCACTAAATTAGAAATATTCTATAAGTATTCTTCAAGTCTTTTCAGTATTATCAAACAAAAACAAAAAGCAGAGAGAATACAGCAATTTTTATTTGCTAAGGATTCACCTGTAATTTACCGCTACATAGCGAAAAATTTCATATTTTCCGTTGTATAAACACTCGCTCGACAAATGTTTAGGTATAAACATGTTTTACCATAACGTTTTAGTTCAGTTCTAAAAAGTTAATATTGAAGCTCAGAAAGGCTTATAGACTACGAGGAGAAAGTAACGCGTGTAGTAAAACGACATTGATTAAAACGTTTCCAAATTTGAAAACATTTTCAAAACAACGTAGTCGCCCTAAAACGCTAAAAATTTAAGATGGTCATCCTGCGTTAAAATAATATAATTCTTATTTTATTGTAGCTAAATCTTTTCTTTTTCATTATGAATTGTTGTGGTGATAATTTTAACAACAACTAAAAGACTTGTAGTTTTTTTAGCGTTTAGTGACAATGGATATAATTGAACTGTGCTTAAGTTTCGAAGGAGTGGCACACATGGTATTAGTGATCAGTGTTCACGCCAACACGCGAACAAAACTGTTCTACATAGCTTTAGCTATTTTTAGTAATCATGTAGTTTCAAATCAATCTAAAATGACTAGCTAGCTTAGCTATAGTGAATAATCAATTTTAATTTCTCTAAGGAAAAAGAGTATGGTATATGTAATAACTCACGGTTTTACAAGCTCAGAGGGTGACGTGGAACTTGACAGTTTCCTTCAAATACTCCGGCTGCAATTTTCTCTAGATCAGAGTCACCATTTCTCAACGTTCCTAAACAAGGAATCAGTACAAAACATACAATAGGCACAGATTAGAGACTAACATATATGCAACTGCCCCAAACTTGCGTACCGCGATTTTCATGGCGGCCATGTTCCAAGCAAGTGCTCTACAGAAACACATTCACCCCCCCGAACAAATTATTTTCAAGATCGAGCCCGGAGGGTGACGGTTTCTGTTTAGGGCCCTTACTAGGATATTAATAGTGGCCCTTGCTGATATTGATAGTTTAGAGCCTCTAATATTTATATCGTTGACCAAAATGGAAATTTCGATTTTTTTGTCCAATTTTATGAACGATGAAAAATTCACTATTCAATGGATATCGCTATCCTCCTTTCGAGCTACCGATCCCAGTTCTATACTTCTGTGTGTCCGTTTTACTTCAGAACTTTGCATTCAAAGCTTCTATTGGTCCGAACAAGATTTTCAGAGAATTTTTTAAATCAAGTTATTATAAATAAGCTATATTCATCTATTATAAAGCCATTTGATTAAAAATCAGACAATGTAAGTGACAATTTACTACAATGATCATAATTATAACAAAAATACCTTTTTTAACTTCAACAAGAGCTGTTCTGTTTCGATCAAAAGCCTCGTGACAAAACGTGTTGGCCAGCAACACCTGGAAATAAATACACATTGATATATAAAGCAATAAGTGCTACCAAACATGCAATGAGTAACACGTGCTGTCAGACCCACTCTGCACAATGACCACGCGCCTAATGCGCGCTTTTGGAAAATATATTTTCTAAGCCCTGGACTGGTAATGAACTCAAATGACCGCTGCTCACACATTTTACATTTTACTCTGTCTAATGCCAAATGATTTTACTCGCCAAAATAAGAATCTTGTCACTTGACGCTTAACTAATCTATCTGCTTATTGCAGATGGCACTGCACCCAACTTATATATTTTAATCTGTGTAATGCGAGATGATTTGACTAGTCGAAGCAAAACTCGTGTCGTTTATAACGAGTTAAACAGAACATTCCTTACTTCATATTCTGCATTAGAGTCCCCCTTTGCCATCGTTCTGGTTGCCCTTGACAACACAGCTGTCATGCCAAATATATTAATGATGACATTAGCCATTCGTTTTAAAAGAAGTTGTTCATCTACAATAGTCTAGAAAAAATGAACAACAATTGACACTATTTCCTGACTAGTTCCCTCATGGCATGGCAAAATGAATAAGCATAAATACTTGAGAGACAAAAGCTACAATATTATAAACGGTAAAGGCTATATATTACACGATGCAATTTTCCCTGCATCTTGCTATGCCATTGTTACTTTGAGACGATAATTGACCATAACGAAAAAGATGGCAGCAACGGTAGCTACATTTTACCAGAATGCATTGCATGCATCGAACATAAATGGAAAAAAAAGATATGTCAAGAAAAAACCTAATGATGTGAAATTTCAAAACAACGAAAAAATAATATCCTGCCTAATGCCTGACATTTAGAAGACGTCAATTCGGCTCTAAACGATTTCTGACCGCAAAGCATTCTGGTACAATATACTACCACCATCTTTTTCAGTATGGTCAACTAGCGTGAGCTTTCGAAAAAACATCAGTTAATTTACCAGAATGCGCATGGTATAGTCTCACATCTGGGGCCAGTTGTACGAAAGGAGAATGGCGCTATCCAGTGGATAGTGGTTTTTTCAACTTTCGCAAAATTTGGACAAAAAACGATGAAACATTCGAATTGGCCAAAGAAATAAACATAGCGACCATTTAATCTACGAATAGCAATCTCAATCTTGTTTTAATTATAACGATCAATGGAAAATTTTATGGATGTTTGAAATAATCACTATTCAGTGGAAAGCGCTATTCACCTTTCGTACGACTGGCCCCAGATAGTTACCCTGAAACCCAGCGAAAATGTAAAAAATGTTGGCATGAACAAACTAGTTTATAATAATATTGAACGACACAAGAAAGGATATCTCTCCTACCTTTTTATATTTTCGTAGTAATTTTTCCGAAACTATTCCAAACTCAATAACATTATCTTCAAGCTTTGTGGCGCTTTTCTGCAAAACATTCAACCATTCAAACATTTTTATCTTTCGTTCTTCGAAGGCAAAGCAACTGTTTCAGAAAATTAGCCGTGGCTGGTCAATTCTTCGCTTTTTATGCCTCATGGTGAGGCCATGGAGAAACTTGGATATTACATGAAATTATTTGCCGAACTAAACAACTTTTCAGCTTAACAGCAATAAGCGTTGAAATAAAAACAAAACTAAGTAATGTTTCAATCTGAACTTGCCTATAGACAACCAATAGCGTCGTATCCAAACATAAAAGCCAAAAATCAAAATACAACAACTGTCTTTCGACGTTGGAGTCGAGAAGCTTTCGGTTCAAACACTGAAAATTTATTAATTTTTTTCGTCCAGGCCGACGTAAATGAATTTAAATTATCCATTGCTTATCTGTGGGCCTTACTAAACCATTTTTTATATTTTCGCAACTTTTTTATAATTTTATAAAACAAAAAATTAACAATATTAAACTTTCAAACTACTTCTTCAAATTTTCCCGCCGAAACCCAGACCGCAGTCCAGTGCAAAATTTAGGTCAGTGACCATAATAAAGTTTATACTATTTGCTTTTCTATACCTTTAATCTCGAATGAACTGAGTCTGCTATATTTATATTTCCTTTCATGCCAAACGAATATTTAGCTCGCTTTAATATCGCCTGTGCCAATAGACTACGATTTGAAATTGGATTTTTGAAAGCTCTAAAATAATAAAAATATGAATATAAACCACTGAAGTATAAGTATATCTGGACCACCTAGGGCCGACTGAGAAGACCTTGAAACTTTGGCTTTAATTTTGCCGCCAAAAAGTATAACGTTCCAGTTATTTTTACAGCTCAACAGTACTTCAATGCCACAAAAAGAGCGAATGACGGTCAAATTCAGAAGTTTATAGCTACGCTTAGTTTTCTGTGATCAAAGTAGGAATTTTTCATATGGAAATTCTACGTTCTGAAAATTTTTTAGAAATATCTGAGTGAAATAGTTCAGTGTTGAGCCCTGTACTAGTTCCCTTAAATATTTTTAGCAAATCCTTGAAAACTTAGGATTTACCTATCCGAAGTCCACTTTGATCACAGAAACTTTGACAGTGTAAACTGGGCCTTATGAGAGAAAACGAATCAAACTTTCTCTCATTCGTTTATGTGTTTTTCACGACATACAAGACTAATACACGTAAAGTGCAAAGAATAGACATCATTTTCTCATAGTAACTGCGATTTTTCACCATCATCTGCTCTGATACTGTTCAATGAACGGCGGCTTTGTTAAGTTTAGGACTGAATATCATGGTAAAACATTAAGGAGTAGCTTGGAAACGTACTTTACAAGACTTGAAAGTTGTTTTCCAGCATATTGCATGCCTGTTAATGCGATGTACATTCGTAAAATTTCATTTGTACCCTGATAAATACAAGAAACATTGATAATATATTGCATCAAGCGTACTCTTGTTACGGAAAACTTGCCTCAAAAATCATCATTATTCTGGTGTCTCGCATTATTCTTTCGTACGGATATTCTCGCATGTAGCCGAGCCCTAAACACAAAAGAAATATAGTAGACCGTTTGAAATCCACAAGTAGCTAATTCTAAAAACTAGTGAAAAAAATTTTTTACCAAAATGTTTTCATTTTTATGAGAATTTTACCTCCTAATGTTTGCAAAGCGTCATTAATGCAGTCCCAAACACCTTCAGAACTGTACACCTGCAAAAAGTACATGTGATATTTTGGTGGAAAGAACTTTTAGTTCCTTCATACTTTTGGCGGGAAAAGTAGAGCGGGAAAACCTTTTTGGCGGGAAGCGTAATTTTGGCGGGAAAAGATTATGGTACGTGCAGTTTTTTTACCATGCTTCAGTTACTTGTACGCAGTCCTACTTACTTTGCACATGGCCGCCTCTAACGAAGAATCCTCGCCTCTGTCGACCATTCCTGCAGTTAGATACGCCATTGATTCCACAGTATAGCCTGTGATTGCCATACGAGCAAATTTCTCCTGAAATTAATACATCCAGTACAATAGACTTTTTTCATGATGACGTCAAAAGGGGAATGCAAGATGTTACACAAATTTTGATTGGCTCGGGGGAAATGGAACTCGTTGTTGGGCCAATCAAATTTCATGTAACACAAGCTTGTCCCGTTTGAAGTTATTATGGATGAGATTATTTGAAACGAGAAATCTGATGTTGTGATGAGGGATCACTGACCGCTCATTTGAAAATCAAAACTCGTTCGAAACCTGTATTTGTCCAAATGAGGACAACTTTCTCTGAAATTGTTCTCGCTGTGTTGCGTACTCGGAGGCATACTCTGAAAAAAACAACAACAAATCTTTCAGCAACGAACAAGACTGTTTATTAATGAAAGCACAATGCATGCCACTACTCCATAACTTGACATTTAACGCCAGACCGTTTCACTGATGGCGAGACTCTTGTAGCTTCATCGATTAAAGCCCCGTACAGACGGACAATTTTTCCTTGACAATTTTCCTTGACGACATCACTTGCTCGTGTGTATAGTGAAC
>JAOBYK010608222.1:0-11237 GCA_025434845.1 Phenganax subtilis | reverse complement strand
TTGTCAAACCATGCTTCAATTAGTTGTATAGGTTCGCGTAACATTGAACAACTGATGTAGTGCACTTTAAAATGCGATTTAAACTTTGCCGTTTTCGGTTAGCAGTACGCCGAAAACGTTCTAAAACGAAAACGTTTAAGCCCGTTCTCCACTACGCGAATTTGTTCGCGCGAAGACGAAATCTGGCAACGTGATTGGCTCGTTTTCGACTTTTTAACGGCAAATTATTTTGCTAGCGAATCACATTGCTGCATTTATTTTTCGCTCGAAAAAATTCGCGTAGTGGAGTATATATATTAATTTTGTATTCATTAAGACAATTATGGCACGATGAAAATCACAGGCCAATTTGCATGTGTTGTTTAAGCCTGATTCACATTGGTCGTAAAAATCGGGGATTTCCATTGTCCGTGGTCATTCGTGTGCAAAACCTTTTGTCTGTCGGAAGAAAATACAATAGATCGCTGACAAATTACGACCAGTGTGAACTAGGCTTTAATTGGTATACCCCTAGTACTGCAAGGCATTATTGTTTGAAAGTACAAAAAAGCATATTATAGAAGCAAAGTTCTAGATTGTGAGGTGGCGATCAAAGAAACAACCGTAAAATATTCATCTTCTTATTCCGGTTCTGCATACATGGTTGACGGGCGATGGTAGGCAAAACCGGCAGTGATACTTCCCAAGACTTTTTACCAGGCACAATCATCATGTTGCACCAGGTGACACAAAAAACTATCCCCATTCTTCGACTCATTGTAATTTAAAATAAACTAAAGAAGCTATCTTAATCAAATAAGATTTATTAAACCCAGTAATGCTTAGATATGATGCATGTCTTGAACATTTCTGCAAAAATATTTGGTAAAAATATCATCTTTTACCTAATATTAGGTAAAAAATATCACGTGCACGACGTTGTATATAAATATATATCTGCTCGTCTATATAATATATAATATATCTGTTCACCAGCCGTGGTAGGCGACTTTTTGGATGGATTTCAAAACCCAAACTGGGGTACTATTATGACTGTTGTTCAGGATGGACAAATAAAAAGACCTTTGGATGCTTTACAAGTACGTATATATAGTAGCCATGCCGATAGCAGTAAGGTGGCAGAAAGCGTAACAGCTTCTACAGTTCATCCTTGTTCAATTAAAACATGTCCATGGTTGCGTTCCAGTTTCCTGGCACTCATATGATTTAGAATTACAGCGGTTACGTCTATTATTCATTTAGTTCGATGACTGCTATAGTTTATGCTTCCACAGATGTTAGAGTACTTTTAACATGCAAAAGATCTACATGCTATATATGCTACTCCTAATTCTTCACGCAGATCGAACTCCTGTGTTTGTCACGTTTGGAAAAGTTTAACGTTCTCTCTTTCTTAAGAAACTTGCATCATGCTTCCACAAGATGCTACTCATTGGACGTCATGTAGAAGTTCGCGCAGGTCTAAACTTCTTGCACAAAGATTGTTTTATCGTCTTACGACGCCTCTGGAAAAGCCACTGACTTTTCCTAACCAAACTCAGGATTTGTTTAAAGCTATTCCCTTCCCATTACTGAACCAAAAATCAGAACTCTTGATTGCTGCTAGTGTTCTTACGCCAGACCTTGATGAGCAACAGTGGGTGATCCATTACTTGGGTATGACTGGACGAAACCAATTAATCACGAGAAAAACCCTGGCGATCATCCCACCGTTTGTCGATTACTCTGACTATTCTAATTTATTGAACCGCTATCGGAATGAGCAACCTAAAGATATCGTCAGCTTTAAGATCCCCGGAGTGGTAAGCATACTTTTCAAATATTTTATCTAATAAAAACGTCGATATTATTCAACCTCATTTCTGCAGCTGTTATCAAATTTATACCTATGACCTTTGTCATTCTCGTCTCTGATCTCTGTAAACATTTTCTTCTCCAATCTTCATCTCATTACCAGCCTCACCTTTAAAACTTGAAGCTCTAAATCTCCTCACCAACATATGCCTTGAAGTCGAAGCTATAATGAAGTCAATATTTAGCGAAAAGGCAAAAACATATTATTTCTTGCAAGTTCTCGGGAAGATGACCAAGTACATATTCCGTATTTCACAGGACAAAGACTTTGGAGTTATTAAAATGGCACAATTTATGCGATATCCATCTCAAGAACTGCCATTTGAAGATATAATAAAAGATGAAGCTTGGAAAAACGACGACGTGTTTGTTCAACAACGACTTGCTGGGTTGAATCCAATGGCGTTAAGAAAAATGAAACATGAAGGTATTATTAATGTAGATTAATCAAATATTAATTACGAAGATTCGACAGTGCTTTTGCTTCAGAGAAAACCTGGATTCATTATAGTACATTGCAGCCCATCGGGTATGATCAATGATTCTGTACCGCACGTCATTATGTAAATTATTGTTGTACAGTGTACTTCAAAAAAAAACGGAGCACAGATTTATGTAAACATTGCAAATTACTTAGATGCATAAATTATACTTTAATTAAATTCAAAATAGTGTAATGCATTGAAACTTGAAAGCCTTGCGTCTCCCATAAGTACAGAATGGGACAGGAGAAATTAACAAGCGTTTAATTTTTTAATTAATTTACAAAAAAGAAATATACTAAACGTTCATGTGCTATGCCCTTGAACATGTCCTCCATTTCAGTTCTATCACATTGTTGCTCGCTTTTGCATGTCCCGCTTTACATTTCTTATCATTCTTTCACTTGACGGATATCCGAGTCGGCATCGCAACAATTAAGGGTGAGATAACCTAAACTTTAGCTAATTGCTAAGAAATCGCATGATCAAACTAAATAAAAAAGAGATTTTTCTTCAGTTCGCTGGAAGTTCTTTTAAAAGGCGTTTAATGATTTAAATTTCTCCGGCCTTATTCCTACCTATCGGAGATCTAGGCTATTAAGTTTCAATGCATTGCACTTATTTGAATTTCATCAAAATATAATTTTTTCATTTAGCTATAGTTTGCAATGTCAGCATAAATCTATGCTCCGTTTTTTTTGACCGAAACATACTGTATATCAAATAATAGATGTTTGCATCATGGGAAGCTACTTGCCCTTAACTATATATAACCATACATTTGACTGTCTTTCAACAACAGCAAATTTTTCTTAATCACTCAAGATTTTCAACAAGACTACGTGAACAGAGATTTCGACTGGGATGCAGCTATACGAAGAGCATCAGACGAATATTTAAACTTTAAAGAGGTAAGCTGAAGTATTAAAATTGTTCCTGCCAGAATAATTATAGCCTCTAGGAATAGGAGTATATAATAATCTCTTTTTGTTTAATTCAGTCTTAACATGAATTCCTCTTTATTCTTCATATTAAAGCTCATCAGCGAAAAATTTCAGAAGTGCTCACTTAATTTTTATTATCTAAAAAGATAAAAATATCTTTTCAATTAGCAGCTAGTCGAAACCGATGGCACCCACCCTTGCAACAGTGAGCTTTAGCAGAGCCTTTGGGTTTATAGTAGTATCTCCGTCAACTATACTGGACCATTCTGTAAAATGAATAATTTCAGTTTTTCCTTCTTCAGATGATAAATGAAGGAAAAGTATTCATAATAGATTACAAACATCTTTTTGATGCTACTAATGTGGAAGATTATACTGAACGGAACACAACTGACAGAAGAGAACTAAGAGGATCAAGAAGTCCATTTTGTGTTTTTGTATCGGCAAACGAAGGAGGAGTTAATGAACTAAAAGTGGTCGCTATTCAATCCGATTTGCGTTCAGGTACATTTCCGTCTGTTTGTCGTATGGCAGAAAAGCCTTTGGAGAAAGTACTAAATGAACTACCTTTTTGTCGTCTTTGTAGATGCGCCAGTGATTTCTCCTATTGATGGTTCTAAATGGCTGTTAGCGAAAGAAGAAGTTCAACGAGCAGATATTACACACGCTCAACTGATCGAACACTTGTTAAAAACACATCTGCTCATGGAACCTATCTGTGTCATCATGCGTCGTACCTTATCTGTTTACCACCCTCTTCATCAAGTATTAAAATGGCATTGCAGAGGTCTCTTTGTTACAAACAGTTTAGGAATCAAAGCTCTTCTGCTCCCTGAAAACTTCTTGCACAAGTTGTTCTCGATTGGCCATATTGGTGCCATTGAAATTCTTAATCGCGCTTATCCCTCTATGTCCTGGGATGATACAGAATTTGACAAAAACCTTCAGGTAATATAGACATAATTATTTAACTCCTGCTATCGTACTACGATGATTATTTTTATCGCTTTTTGTCGCTAAAAGGTCTCGCCGTGTGCCCTGGACCGGAGGGCTGTCGCTGGACACGATAGTTGGGGGGTGCTCATTCATATTTCATGTTTACATCAAAATAATCGCTTTCGAATCAGTGGTGCAGAACAAGAAAAAAGAATATGTACACCCCCCTAATTATTGTCTGCCGGTCAGAGAGGACACTTTTAGTTGACAAACCTAGAATTTTCGCATGCACTTCGAACTTATTCTTTGTTAATTTATCTATATGTGTAAATTGTCACGTTTTTATACCAATTCTAGTATCTTTGTAATGGTTGAATTAAATTTATTATTATGTAACCTAATAAACCTATATCATAATGTAAGGTTTTGCAACACTAACAACAGTTTTTTTGTAGAGACGTGGTGTTGACAACGCAGACGAGCTACCGTATTTCCCATACAGAGATGATGGTTTACTTATCTGGAAAGAAATTGGAGACTTTGCATGTGAATACGTGAATTTGTAAGTGAAAAATGCGTTTTTCTCATAATTTCTATCTTGCTATGAAAAAGGAGTATCACTTGTTAATAAATCAAAGTTGAACTTTAAATTAAGTTTTGCTGACATTCTTTAAGAATGTCAGCAAAAACGTAAAATAAAAATTAGGATAATTTACATGCTTTTGACAGATACTATTTAGATGATCATGACGTCGTGGACGATTTCGAGCTTGCAGACTTTTCCAGTCAATTGTCAGCGGACGGTACAGAAAAGAACGGCGGAATTGGAATGGTAAGATCCGTTTCATCAAGTGTACGAAATTATATTTTGTGAATAAATTCTTTATTTACTTCCATTTTCTAAAAAGAATTAAGCGTTCCGACAAATGTGGAACAAAGCAGTTAAAGCAAGATAAAGCAGTTTCCGGCAAATTCAGTGCAAATTACATAAGTATGGTACAGACTTCATGTAATACTTCTCAACTGAAATATAATTTATCTGTGTCTTTCAGTTCAAAGAATTTCCAGTCAAAATTACGTCAAAAAAACACCTTATTGATGTTTTTAAACGAATTATATTTATTCCAATGCAACATCATGCATTAAACTATCCTGTGGCTTATTATGGCGCTTTTGTTCCAAATTTGCCCACGAAACTTTACGACG
Organism: Phenganax subtilis; assembly: GCA_025434845.1. Classification (NCBI taxonomy): domain Eukaryota; kingdom Metazoa; phylum Cnidaria; class Anthozoa; order Malacalcyonacea; family Clavulariidae; genus Phenganax; species Phenganax subtilis. The sequence goes on along the minus strand of JAOBYK010608222.1, from coordinate 5,815 downwards.
ACCCACGTGTTCCACCTCAGGAATTTGGATTTGACACACTACCTCAATCTCATGTCGCAACGGTAAGTGAAATCAAACATGCTTCATTACTGTACAAAATATAATAGGAACATGCCGCCGTACAGCATGAATAACAAAAAATGAGTCCAAGTAGAAAAAAAATCATGGTGACAACAACAAAATGAAAAATAAGGAGGATAATGACAGCTCAAAAACATCGAGAACAAAGGCAAACCAAGTTAAACATTGAGAACCACGGACACAGAGTTGCATAAACGCTGCGGGCATGTGGGTACCATCCGTGAGTAAAGTTATCTACATGTAAGGTCCGTGAGGAAGTTTACACACATAATATGGCCAAAACTGATAAGTGAGGTTAAAGTTAATCAATCACTTCGCAGAATACCAATGTTGCACTGGCATCTGTTGTGATAGTACCACTGAGATAATCTTCAGAAGTTGAGTAATAATTCCTCAGATGCAGAAGCTGTCAAGCATCTCACAGTCCATATAACATGTGTGCTGAGGAATTATTGCTCAACATGGTTACATTAGTTGCCAAAGTAGCGATAGCCCGTCAGGTGAGAAAGGCTTTGGTCGCAAATCCTACCCGAAGGAAGGTTGAACTCTTTTTGCAACTCTGCAAGGACAAAGTCAAAACAACGAGAACGAAAACAAAGCATATTATACATTTACTACACTCGACATAGAGCATCAAAAAGCATCGAAAAGGATGGCAAACCAACTGAAACATTGATAACAACGCGACTAACCAAATTAAACAGCATTGACGAAACATTAATACGTCGCTAAACAATGATAGTTGACGAGTTAAAACATAGACTACGACAACAACAACATGTTGTCTATGTTGTCAACATAGTTGTCAGCCATGTTGTCAACATAGACAACGACAACAACATTAATGTGTTAAACAAAAACGTTATTTTGCGCACCTACATTTAGCATTTTTGGAGTTGGTGAAATTGAATATCTAGTGCTTTAAAAAAGGTTGCCAGAGGTTCCCATCGTACCGAAGAAATCGGCATATATAGTATACATTGCGCAGCAAATCCTTGTTCGAAATCGTTTCGCTCAACAGTAGACTGTAGCTTTAAACCTTGACGCAAACACTTGATCAAACAAATTGAGCAGTGACGACAACTTAAAAGTTAACGAGACAATTACCTGTAAATTTGCTGTAGAAGCAACTGTTTGCCGAACTTACATGAGTCATTTGTGCATTCGTCTTTGGCACGTTTATTCACAACTTTTTCCACTCAAAAGGACAAAATAAACAATCAAAACAATTAACGAATATGTTTTTTGCTTCTCGACAGAAATTTACAAAGTTTTTACTCACCTGCATTTGTTATATGATGCATTTGAATTATTCCAAATCTAATATTTCAATTCACACATGAATTTACTGCAGGAACAAATCTCACTGGCAATGTCATTGGGATCATTACGATACGACGTCATCTTTGATTATGGAGATCATCTGAAAGACGATCGTGCTAGAAAAGTAGTAAACAAATATCATGAGATATTGACGGGAATTATCAACGATGAAATTACTGAAAGAAATAACCAAAGGTTGGCAGACGGAAAGTTGAGCTATCCCTATTTGCTTCCGAAATGGATGCCGAACAGTATTCACACATAGTGCGCAACTAGTAATGGTCCCATTTTACCAGTTATTTTAGCGAGTGTGTGATTATATTACAGTCTGCAGTGGAAACACTTTGCTTTTCATAAGTTCGTGTTCTTTTATTCGCTAATTTATACAAAGCTTGCAAATTCTAGAAGCTTACTATTTACAATAGATCAACCAAATATATGGTCAAACTTTGTACACGTACTACTGTTGAGCTGCTTTTTCCGGTGGAAAGGTTTATGTTTTAATTTTTTAACTTTTTAAAGCCCACTTTTAGAGCAATTGTAGATTTTGAAGCGGCTAATGTCAATGTAACCAATCAAACACACTGGGTGATTGAACGGCAAAGCTTGTTTTAGGAAAAGAATTCTGTGAAAGTGTAGAAAGATTGTCTGCCATCACTGGTTTATAGAATACATGATTTACTAAGTACTGAAAATGAAAAACACACAGATGGTGTATGGAGTAGATTGCTCTGCCAGAATAGTTTTTGGCGTCATTCAAAGGTTGATGGGTCTTAATTCTGGGTAAACGTCAATTTTCAAGCAAAGTTTTAACTGCCTGTTTATCAGCTTGGACATACTTACCTACAAATCTCGCCTTAATCAGCAAAAGTTTTCATTTGTAAAGTTTTGAAACAAATAGACATGCGGAGGAACAGAAACTGAAACAGCTGGTTAAATTTTATCCTAGGGGTAGTGCTAATCTAGCTTTGAACCAGATCCAATTGAAATTTTGCTATGAACACTTTATAACGAAGTTTTTGCACAATTTTGAATTGATCAATACATCGTGGAGAAAAGAAAACTAATCCAGAAAACTAAAGAAGACGAAAAAAAGAAGTCAACAGGCGAGAAAACGGTTGCAAATGAATCAAAAACATGACGAAGGTGAAACTCGGGGAGAACTAGGAAACATTGTTACGGAAACATTTGAGAATCGTCACATTTCCTCTATTTTTTCCTCGTTTGCTTATCACTGGAAACATTATTGCAAAAATTATGTCCGGAAAACGTCAATACACCGCATTTGTTCGAAGAAGCGCAACCTTCTCATCAGCTCCGTCCTCAACGAAACATCACATTTTTAGCAAAAAGTAATTGATGGGGAGTGTCTAAAATAAGCCCTGCAGTCCAAGTTTGGTGCTTAGTGGAAGGATCGTATACATGGTAAAGATTCAATGCGGTATAAATTCATTCATGTGTTCGGTGTTTAGAATTATATAGGGGAAGCTAAACTACAGTCAGACACATTACAATGTCTCTCGCTTAAATGATAGTTGCCTTCGTTTTCATTCCTCTGAGGATTGAATCACCGCATTTCTTCTTGAAAAGCATCAAGTCGTCAGAAAAATATATAGCTAGTGAGCCTGGATTGAGAAAAGTTCGGCACTAATGGACGCATAGCCTTACAGACAAAATTTCAAAAAATTTTGAACTAGGAAAATCTTTTACTACAGCCTGAAAAAACATCCTGAATTTAGTGAAACTACTAAGTTTGGATGCGAATGTTGTAAAATAAGGAAAATATAGCCTTGCACTGTTGGCCAATTTTGTATATTTTTCTATACGCGCGGTCCATATTCTTGGTGCATGGATCGCTAAAAGAACAATTAGTCTGATCACCTGACCAAGTCTTCACAGTATCAAAGTTATATCAGTAATTTCCTCTCCTTTGCCCTTGACACAGTGAAACCGAACGAACCCTTACGACTTTGGCTGTCGTTGACTCGTTGTATCCCACTAAGCTCAATGAGCTCAAGAGTGAATTAAAAAGGAAGTCATGCACCTCATCAATCCAAGTGTGTATTAACAACTTAACCTCAGGTGACAACTTACAAGATGCAATTTTCCTTGCAATTTGTAATGCAATTCTACTGAAGAGAGATGTGGATTAGTGAAGAATGGTTGATATGTTAAAGCCACTGATTAAAACATCAGCGGAGTGAAATCCAGGATCGTGTCCGTTGACTTTATATCACTCAAGACAGAGTTGTAAGTTGCGAGAAAAACTGCAGCGTGTAACACAACATTGGCCTTTATTTTGGCTATAGTGACAGCAGTAACCCAGCAGAATCATGCTTTACACGGGTCGAATGCCCTTTAAAGGATTGTATAGATCAACATTTGATTGCACTCATGTTTTTGAATCAAAAGATTTCAAAACATTGTTAGCAGGTATTGACGAAATATAATTGAGAGATAAGTTGAACGAAGTCAAAGGATTTTAATTATAAAGTAAAAGGGCGTGTTTTAAAGTCAATTTCAATGACAATGAAATATTCGGAACTCTGTTGCGAACGTGGCAAGTTTCCAAATTCAAACGTTCATAATGAAATTCAGAAACACGTTCGTTTTCCAAGCATTTTATAGTTTGTTAGCAACCAATCGGAGGCTTTGTAAATATTGAAAACAATGGCCAAAACGAAGGTTGCATAATTTTTTATTATTGCCCAAAAGATTTTAGTGTAACATACTAGCATCCCGTGCAATAACCATTCTGGCAATAGCTTGTGCATGCAGTTTGCTTTCCTTATTGTATCTCGCATATATGCTTTTCGACAAACACGTAAGTAATCACATGTCAATTGAACCAGTTTCTTACACTGTTCTCATCTTTGTGATATAAAGCTTAATGAAGTACCAAACTAGCACTACAAAGTAATCGTTTCGCTCGGTATGCTTCCTTTTTTGTCTATATTTTGACGCCATGTTCACCGTTCAACTTTCAAGACTGGACTGCATGCGTCATGTCAGCATCATACTCACCATACTAACTAGAGAAGTTTGTCATTTAATGTCGCACAAATTCTTGCCCTCGTGAAACTCACATCAGAAATTTTACAAACCCAATTGACCACAATTCTCATATCACGACTTTTTTTAAACTAAAGTCTGTTTATTTGACCATTTACTGCTACAATTTTAGATATTTACTAAATTAAATCACTACAGAGCACACACTAAAAAGTTTTCACTACAGTCTGTTATAATTGCTGTAGCTAGTTAAACTACACTCTTGTAGATACCAATGTAACTGATAAAAAATTCAAAACTTTTACAACATTTGCACATTATGTGTGAATACTGTTTGGCATCCATTGTGGAAGTAGGTAAGGATAACTCAGCTTTCCGTCTGCCAACCTCTGATCATTTCTCTCAGTAATTTCATCATTGATACTTTCCACAAATTTCTTATGGTATTTTTCAACAATTAGCTGAGCGGGGAAGTCCTTCAGATGGTCTTTATAATCAAAGATTACATCATATCGTAATGATCCCAAAGACATGAAAAGCGAGATTTGTTCCTGTGAAAAGTTTTCAAAAGCCCTTCGATTAATATAGGCCACGATACACGAGGATCGTTTACTTGTAACGCCTTCAGATTACAAAGTGTATATTGTCTTGCAGAAGAACTCCTAGTTTGCTACTCGTATGCTATGAAAAACTTCAACTGAGCAGTTGGTATAGCAATTTGTACTTGTCTGGCATATCACTACAGTCTACAGCTTGCATGCACCAAGTAGTTTTGAGTGCGTTGTAAGTTGGGTATTCGTGTCACATATCCTAAAAACAAGCAAGTTTGAAAATCATGTTTTTTATGCTTGTTTGTGCTTGCCTACTTACTGTCGTTACTTTTACCTGTCCTTCTGCGGTTCTCAATCTTGTCGTTCATACTCTTGTTGTGGTTTTTTTTTATATTTTAGTTGTTCTTGAAATTCGACCCTGTTTTGTTGTGTTAGTATCTGTCTTCTGTAGCGTTACGGTCTTGTGTATTTATTCTCTAGCAGTAATTTTGACTTGTAAAGCAATTTTTCTTGCTGCATTGCCAGTTTTCTGCGTTATATAGTCATATAATCTTTAGCGCTTTTGCTATTGTTGTTGTACGTTTTGTTGCTGTAAGTCGTTGTCGTTGCACTTGAAGTTACTGTCTTATTGACGAATGACGAGGTTCAGATTTATTTCCCATTGCTGCTACCCCTACCTCTTGCTCACTAAGCTTGTATCTGCTTGCTTAAGCCCGTTCTCCACTGCGCGAATTTGTTCGCGCGAAGAAGAAATCTGGCAACGTGACTGGCTCGTTTTCGAATTTTTCGCGGCAAATTATTTTGCTAGCGAATCACGTTGCTGCATTTATTTTTCGCTCGAAAAAATT
>JAOBYK010607889.1:0-11240 GCA_025434845.1 Phenganax subtilis | reverse complement strand
ATAATTTTACTATCTTCGAGGTACTTTACAATCACTGATCCTACCATGACAGATCCAGCTAGTTTTAGAGTTCCATTCAGATTTTGAGGTGTACCAAGAGATTCACGAAATGCTTTCTTACTCATTAAAGATACAGCAACAGCAGATACTGTTAATACAACTCCTTGATAAATTTTATTCATATATTCTTGTTTTTGAGTTATTGGTCCACTCATTTATTTATAATAGAATTTATAAATTTTGTCTGTTCTGAAGCAAAGCTTTAGTCAAATGTATCTAGTTTAGGTTCAGGTTTCTCAATAACAGGAGACATTGGTCTTTTGTTTTCTACAGGACTAGGAGGTGCTTTTGATTGTTTAGGTTTGTAATTAAAGTAACAAAATACTCCAATTCCAAAAATTGAGATGATAGCTATAGCAGGCGTATATCCCCAGTTGTCACCACTCGCTTGTTTCTCTAATTTTTCTAATCTTTTCTTCTTAGCTTCTTTTGCTTTTTTAGAAATTTCAGCTAGTTTTTTACCTTGTTCTACTTTTTTTGGGTCTTTGACTTTTACTTGAGTAGTAATAGTTTGATCTGTTTCTTGAGTTGTAGTAGTTTGAGGTGTTTCTTGAGTTTGAGTGCCCATTTATTTATAAATAGAAAAGCTTAATTTGTAACAGTCTCCACAGCAACATTTAAATTAGACCCATTTCCGTGATTACCTCCAGTTATTTTAGCGATTTGAATATAAAACATAACTACATCATTTACGTTTGCCACATAATCCTTAAGATAAACAGAAATGTTCAACGGAACAGCTTGATAACCTCCAAAATTAATTATTTTATTTTTGGTAATATTAAATGTTACTATAGATTTTTGTTGTTTTACACCATTTTTCATATAAACATAAACAGCATACATTATAGTTAAGTTATTTATAACAGAATCATTGTCAAACGTGTGATTTAATAGAGTTATTTTTGTTGTATCATTTACTTCTGGTAGATAAATTGAAGTCGCTGGATAACCTTTATTTAATGTTTTTGGAATATTCCAACCAACTTTTCCTTGTAAGCTTTCATAAGAGAAATTATACAAGTATGTTTTGACAACGTTAGGTACAAGTTCTTGTTTTGGCATATAACCATAATTTAAAGTCATTTATTTAAAGTATAAATCTTGCTATAAAAAGACCAAGCACTAACGTTGAACCTGCAGCTTCAATCATCTTTACATTTGTAAGACTGTTGTTAGGTACTACAAGACCTTTTGAGTCATTTTTAAGGACTTTAGTTTTACCTACAAAACTGTTACTAGGTTCCTTGATTTTACCTATAAAGTTGTTACTAAGTTCCTTAGTTTTACATACATAACTGCTACTAGGAACTACAAGACTACTTGTAGCAGTTTTTGAGTGATTTTTAAGGACCTTGTTTTCACCTATGGAATTTTCTAGTAGAACTTATAGTGTTGACTTGGTTATTTTTACCAAATTTCATACTTGTTGTAGCAGTTGTTAAAGTATTGTTAAATCCTTCTACAGGATGATCTAGTATAATCATATCAGAAGGAATTAGAATAATTCCCAGACTCACTACCATATTTAATACAACATTTCTATCTTCTATTGCTTTTCTCATATCAGAGATCAAGACAGTAGGATTATCTTGCACAACAGTGTCTTCTACGAGTTTATGAAACACATCCTGAGTCTGAGAACTTTTTGCACCTTTGTTCACAATTGACCATCTTGTTTTTGCTTGAGATCCGAGTACACAATAAACATAGCTTTCCATTGCTTGTTGTAGTAGTTTTTGACCAATCTTCGTAAGACCATCAGAAGTTTTCTTTAAGAATGATTTCCAATCTTCTGATTCATTTCTTGGAACTACTTTATCAACAAACTCATAACCAATTCCAAGAATTCCCATAGTCCTATTATTCTTAGGAAACACATAGTGAGATTTTCTTACTCCTGAGTGCTTTTCTAAGAAATAACTCATTGCTTCTCTAGTATGTTTCAATTCATATTTCCAAACTTTTTTAGTAGGAATATTCTCTTGTATAAGTTTCAAGTCATCTTTGTTGACAAACGTACTTAGTTTGTTTGGATATCTCAAGAACTTCTTCATATGATAATAAAAATAGTACTTACTAATACTTGAAATTACTTTAGGTTGACCTAATCTAGTACTATGTTCTATGCTCATTCCTGATTTGTAAGATAGTACATAAGCAGCAACTAGACTTGTAAAATAAGGATCTTCAAGATAAGAGTACAAAGCACCCGCTTCACTTTTGAATTTTAATTTAGTAATGTCTTTTTCATTATCAGAGTTTTTCCACTTGACATCAAGTGGTTCAAGCTGGCACTTGAAATGATCTGATTCATTAACATAAATCTCAAATGATTCAAAATCAACTTTATTTTCTTTAAGTTTTAAACCAGTAATCGTACCTCTAGAATTCCAAATTCTAGGAGTCCAGTACAAAGCATAATAGTATTTGTCTTTGAATGTTTTTCAAGTAATGTCTGTCCCATAAGACTCATTCACATTATAATCCTTACTTGTATCATATTTCAAAGTATTTGGATCCACGATGACATTAAATTCAAATTTGCTTAGGTTAGCATTTGGATACTTTTTACTAAAGTTGTCTTTCAGTTTTTGTACTTGAGTCTCATGAATAGTCATTACTTTTTCATAGTTTTTACCATACACAGCTTTATAATATCTCTCTTGATTCATTTATTTTAATACGTAAAATATATGAACAAACTCACTGTATTGATCGACAATAATCGTAAAGAACTTCATATAGACAAAAGAATTAAGACAAATTCTGATTCTAAACTGTTTCTCAAATCAGCTACAATATTCTGGAATTATAGAAATATCATTTCTAGAGAGAACAATTTCATCTCCAAAGACTCGGTAACACTTTTACTTCCTGTAGGATACCTTACTTTTGACGGCATTCAAAAAGAACTAGCCAAGTATAAAATTGAATTAAAAAAGCTTCCGTACACAAACAAGTGTAAGATATATTTTAAAGATGATGCTTTAAATCTCAAGAATTTTGGACTACTGTTAGGTTTTACAAAAGATAAAAAATATCTAGTAATACTTGGACTGAAAGTTAATCTGAGTGTAACATTGATAGAGGTTTAAAATATGCCAGTGTACATTGTGATGCTGTGAACAAGTCTATGAACTTTGACTCACAAGGACAAAAAAGTTCTGCTTTTATAACTTTACCCATCATCACAACAACAACACTTAATGGATCTGTATTTCATTACAAAGACATTGAATCTGAAGTAACACTTTACAATGGAATTTGGGAGACATTTACTTTTGACGTCACTACAAATCTTAATACGAGTGTTCAGGTTGGATCTGTATTACTTGAACTTTATATAAAATAAAATGAAACATTTCTCAAAAGAACAACAATTAAGAAACCTATATTATGATCCAAAAACAGGATACATGTCTGCTGAAAAACTCTATCAAAAATCAATTGAAAATGGAGTTCATGTGACTAGAAAACAAGTTAAAGATTGGCTCAAAACTCAAGACACCTTTACTAGATATAAACATATAGTAAAGAGATATAAAACACTTCAAACTCATGTAAACAATCTTGCTGATCAGATACAACTTGATCTCGTGGATATGAGCAAACTTAGATACAAAAATCAAAGTTATAATTGGATTCTCACAGGTATAGAAATCTTAAGTAGATTTGGATTTGCTATTCCTGTGCGTAAAAAAGACACCAAAAACATGACAAAAGCTGTAGAAAAGTTACTTTTCGAGTTTAAAGATCGATTTGAAAAGTATCCTAATGTTGTTCAATTTGATGAAGGAAAAGAGTTTTACAATGTAGGGGTAAAAAGTCTGCTAGAGAGTCATAATATAAAGTACTTTTCTACCCTGTCAGAAAGAAAAGCAGCAATTGTTGAAAGATTTAACAAAACTTTGAAATCAATCATGTGGAAATACTTTTACGCTCAAGGTACTTATAATTGGACAACTGTTTTAGATGACTTGTTTACAATTATAATCACACAAAACATGGTACTATTCTCATGAAACCTGCTGATGTCAGCAAAACTAATGAAGATCAAGTTTGGCTCACTTTGTATGGATGTTGGCCTGGGGAATACCCTTTACCAAAGTTTAGAATTGGAGACCAAGTAAGAGTGAGTAAGTATAAGACTATTTTTGAGAAAGGCTATGAAGCTAATTTCACTGAAGAAATATTTAGGGTCTCCAAAGTATTCAGAGGTGATCCAACGACATATGAAATAAAAGACATAACAGATGATGAACCTATTCTTGGTAAATGTTATGAATAAGAACTTCCTGTTGTGGATAAACAAGACCATACTTACAGAGTTTAAAAAATACTCAAAGCCAGAGGTGATAAAGTACTTGTAAAATGGTCAGGATACGACAATAAGCACAATTCTTGGATTAAGAAAAGTGAAATTCAAAAATTAAAAGAGACTAATAAATAAATGAGTATTAAAGATATAATTCCAGATTATTATTTTGATCTTGATGATTCTTCATTAAGTGAGTCTGGCTATGATTCAGATTATATTCCACCAGTTTACATTTCTTCATTAGATATAAAAGATAATAAAACATCAGATACAGAAACTGAAGACACTACATCAGCTATAAAAAGTAAAATTATAGACCAAACATCAGACGTAGAAACTGAAATTGAGTATATTCCATCAGATACAGAAACTGAAATTGAGTATATTCCATCAGTCATAAACACGACAAGTGAAAATGAGTATATTCCATCAGTCTTAAACACTACAAGTGATAATGAAGACATAGAAAGTGACAGCTCAAAATATTGGTTAGATTCTGAATAATTTATTATCATTAAATAAATGGAACTTGAACTCCATGATTTTGATAATAAATTTAAAGAAGACTTACCAGAAGAAGAACAAACTTCTTTTATTGAACCAGATATTGACCAAGACATAGAAAATTCTCTTTTGAACCAAGACGAAGAAGATACTTTTCACTTGATTGGAGTAAAAGAAAACATGAGACTTGTGGATAAGAAAAAAGGACTAAAAGAATACACAGGATTAGACATTGATCCTAATAAAGGTAGATTCTCAAAAGCTCTTTTACAAGACATTGAATTCACATGGAGAGATGATCAAGGTTGGAGTGGTATCTTATACATGAATAAACCTGTGTAATAATGAGTAGAGGAGACATGATTCCTTTACCTAATGAGAGAATTTACCCTCAATTTAAAATGGCTGTAGACCTTGCTAGAGATGAAGAAGAGAAACAAAAAGAAGAATTACAACTTGAAACTTGGTTAGAGAGTAGAATAAAATCAATAAAAGAAGAAGAATTGGATGAACAAGACTTGGAACAGTTAAAACACTTAAAAATACAGCAACCAGAAGAAAAAGCAAGTGAAATTGGAGAACTTGAACATACTACAGAAGAAGAAAAATACAAGTACCTTGAAGAATATGCTCTTTTACTTGCGAATGAAAAAGATTAAATCAAAATCCGCGAGAACATGATGTACTTGTAGAACAAAAAAAGTTTGAACTTTCAAGAAAATTAAAACAAGGATTCATAAAATATCTTCCTTATACCTTTGTTTCTGGAGCCATCACTGCAATTGGACTCATTATAGATTACACGATTGGATCAAAAAGTAGAATTGGAGTAGGTGCACATGAGACAGAAAAAGAAATTGATGAAAGAATAGATAAAGAAATTGATGAAAGAATAGAAAAAATAGATAAAGAAATTAATGAAAAAATAAAAAAATAAAAAGAAAAAAGAATAAAAGAAATTGATAAAAAAATAGAAGTAAAAAAGAGTGGTGAAACGTCTGAAGAGTATTTAAAAAGAAGAAAAAAAGAAAGACAAGGAAAACTAGATAAGATTTTAAAAGATCCGTCTACAAAACTAGATGATTCTGTCACTGATTTAAGTCTCCCTGTGAGTAAAAATAACGAGAATCTATAGGTATTGGAAAAACTGCTATTATCTTAGGATTAGCTGCTGTCGCAGGAGGAACTACATTCTAGTTAGCAGCAGTTCCTGTTTATATGGCTGCTTTTTATTCTGCACGACAAGCAACTCTTATAGGTTATCAAACAGGTTGGATCACTTATTCTGTAGCTGCTTATGCAGCTGCTAGTACGGGAATCAAAACTTATGATTTTACAACAAGTAAAGCAGGTGAAAAAACAAAACAAGTCGTTGAAAAAGTAGGCACAAGTTTATACTACATAGGAAAACCTGCTTATTATATTTGGCGTTTGCTTCCTTCGATTGTTCCTAAATTTGTAGTGAATATTTTATGGTTAATTTACAAAATAATCATCACTCTTTGGAATCTTGTTTCATTTATTTTTTCTATTCCTATACTTGACTTTTTCAATTTTGCTTTGGATCATTTTGCAATTCTTTTGTTTTGTGGAATCATGTTTTATCTCTTATTTAATCAAGGTAGTCCATTTGATTTGATTTTACTCGTTATTCCTAGTGTTTTACTATTCACAATCATTCATCTATTTAAAAAAATTAAAGATTATGTTTATAAATAAATGGACACATTAATTCCTGGATTTAAGAAACTTAAAATGAGTGATATCAAAGGCATTAGAACAAAACATACCATTACTTTTAATCCAAATAAAGCTAATACTGAAGATGAGATTTACATGGATATTCCAAAATTAAAACCAGATACTTGTTTGGTACCAGATAGTTTAAATTTGAAATTTGACTTTAAAAACAAAAATGAAAACTTTTGGTTTTTAAATAATCTTGGTAAACTATTGTTGGATAAATTTAGTATCACAGTTGGAGGAGAAAATGTCTATGATAACAATGGACATGGTGAACTCGAAGTGTACAAAGATCTTTGGTTATCTGAACGAGTTAGACATGAACGAATGGAATTTGGAATTGCGAATGAAAATACTCGAAAGTTAATTTCTGGTTCTGATGATGGTGCAAAAACTGGAACAGCTCAAAAAGTATCAGATGCTTTGATTCAAAGTATCATTGGAACAAAACAAAAGGTCAAATTGGATAAAATTATAGGAGATCATGGTCTATATTCTCCTTACTCTATGGTACACAATTTACAATTTAGGATTACATTACCCAAAGCTACAAGTATCATCAAAGCTCAAACTAGTGAAAGTGTAGAAGGATATACTTTGGAGAATATCGAATTAGAATATGAGACGATTGAAAATGAGACTTTGGCTGGTCAAGCATTGACTACTTATGATTCTGGAAGAAGTTTAAATTTTGAACATGTTACTTTGATGAAAACCTTAGAATGGGATAAAGCAAGTACTTTGGTCAATGAAATTGTCAATCTTCGAAGAAAAAGTATGAGTGCTATTGTGATTTTGTTTAGAAATAAAACAATCACAGATAGTGAAGAATACATTTACCCTAATATTGAATTTGTTAAAGTGACTATCGAAGGAGTACCTAATTTTGTTTATAGTCAAGGCATTAAAAAAGAAGACTTGTATCCGGAAGCAAAAAGACTATTTAGTAAAAACATGGATACTTCTCAAATGATCATTGACAAATTCTTCAAAGACAAGTTTGCTCTTGTGATTGATCTTAGAACCATTGAGGATAAAGATGTTATTGGATCTGGTAAAAAACTAGTCAATACTCAAAATGGAGTCCTTTTAGAGATTAAAAAGAAAGCTACAACTGCCAATGTGTTGTGTAAGATATTTGTCATCAGTGATGGTATTGTAAACTTTAAAGATAAGATTATCCAAGAAGTTATTTACTAATCTTATGAAAAAACTTGTAGTGTTTGTTTCTAGATTCATCAGACTTGAATCTTCTACTACAATAATCACACGGTAGTCTCACATCTCTAAAATACTCGATAATTTTTAAAATGATTTCTTCATAGTTGTTAGACACTAAAGTTAAATAATTGTTATCTTTATAATGTTTTAATCTGTTTTTTTGTGCTTCTGAGAGTACTCCAGTATCTTTAGGTGTTTTTAATTCTATACAAAAACCATTATACCTCTTATGAAAGTTCTTCATTTCTATATCTGGTTCACCTTTTGTGTAACCTTTTATCCAAGATATCTTTCTTTTTGAACTAGTGTCTTGAAGTTCTCCTAAGACTGTAGAAAATAAGGCATTGGTGCAATAATTTCTAAGAAAATAAGCAATGCGTGCATGTAAACTAAACTCATCTTGAATCATAAATACTTTTTCATTCTTAGTGTTAAAACTTTGATAAAGTCCATATTTCGAATACTCGGAAGCACTTTTGACGTTACCCAATGTTTAATCATTTTTGCTGAGGTTAGTCGATTATTAAAAATTAATGAATAAAGTCCGCTCTCATTAATAAAAATCATACGTCTAAGCTGACCTGTCTCGGAGAATGGATATCTTTTTTTATCTTCTTCATCAACATTTTTACGAATAGCTTGATCTGTATCCTTATATTCTAATAATGTTGCAACATCTTTTGCTTTAAACCAAATATTTTGTTTATCATCCAAGTATGTGGTTAAAGATAAACCTAGGTTTTTATTTGTAAAATTCTTAGTTGTTAAAGAGTTCATTGCTTCTTTTATTTTATAACTTTTTTTTACGTAGAAATAAATGCAAAAAAACTTTAATCACATCTCTGATAAAATTGATCAAGACACTTGTAATCAACTGATAAAAATTTATGATAATTACTATGAAAAGTATCAAACGAATCAAAAAAAATACAAAAAATTCAATAAAATTAAAGTGTCTTTACAATCTACAGGAATTGTTTTAACAGCTGTTGGAGCTGGTACAAGTGTGGTAAATCCACTTACTTTAATCATCACTGGAGTAGGAGCATTCATCACTGCTTGGATAAGTAAAAGTAATATAACAAAAAGAGTTGAGCAGACTAAATTTGTATGTGTGTTGCTTCAAAAAGTTTGTAATCGAATCATCACCATTTGGAGAACTGGAGAGTTTTCACAATCGGATGAAACCAAGTTGCTCAGTGATTTGAAGGTAATTGATGACATCATCTCAGATATGATAGGCTAGCGTACAGAGTAGTGATAAGGATGTCTTAGAGTACTTGATATTTTTTAATTTTCTAATAGTAATTTATACTAAATTTTAACACTCTAATGTATAACTCATGGGCGGTCTTAATGATATATCTAACCTTCCATATGTAACACTATTTAACCAGTTTAAAATGTCATCTTTCTCTCTTATAGAAACATTACATAAATATTTATTTAAGATCGCATTCATATCATTACCATCTGGATTAAAAAATACAACAAGTCTAGAAATGTTATCTCTAAAAGGCTTGGCAATCGACGTAAATTGTTGCATAATCACGATCGTAGTAACTCCAAGATGTCTTCCTCCAAATGCTAATTTTACAAGTTCCGATGTTCTTTTCTTAACAAAACCTCCAGAAGCGCAATCATCTAGAAAAATTAATGAACTTGTTCCCTTGACAAATGCTACAATATATTTTAGGTGTTCTTCAACTTCGTTGTGTTCACAACATATAACTATAAATTTTTCGTCTTTTTCATACTTCCAATTATGATATGTTCTATTGTACTCGTAGGTAGGACAAATTAAAAAAATGTAGTCAAAATGTCTCAGATATTCCTCTTCAATCAACTCAAGTAAGTAATAAGTTTTACCACAATTAGTAAATCCAACAATCATCATATTAAATGGTTCTATAGACGAGTCTTTAATCTCAGGTGGTTTAAAATGTTTTGATTTAGTGGAGATGTCATCTATTAGTCCTAAATTCTCCTTAATTATGTTACTTGTAACCTTATTATCCTCATTCATCTTATTTATTTAATAAAACAATAGGATTGATATCCATACTCTTAAGAGTATGGATATTTTTTCTTTCTTTATGAACTTAGGCTTCTTTTTAACGAGTTGCAGGATTTCTTAACAACAACAACAGAGTCTTGTTTTGAACTAAGAAACCATTTAAAAAATCTTACTATCAACATACAACATAAGATAGTAAAAAAACAAAATAGTATGATTGGTGATAAAATTACTATGATTGGTGTTAAAGCTATAAGGCTTATTAATAAAATCACAAAGATGGTGAATTTTAAGAGTATGTAAATAAACATTTTTCTTCTTGGTGTAATTACACAATTTAGTTATTATTTTTTATTCTATTAATCAATTTCTTCCTTTTGTACTTGTAGTGGAGGAGAAGTATTTATTTTCTTATGAATCACGTGTTTTCCCACGACGATGCCTCCTGAAAGAATTCCTACAAGTGGAATATACGGAGTGATGTATTCTAGGATGAGTTTAACATCTTTTCTAAATGGTTTGTTATCTGCAAGTTCTTTTCCTAATTCTGTTGAACTATCTACAAGTTCAAGATGTTCTAAAAATTCAGAAAATTTTCCGACAATCGTGTCTGTTAACATTTCATTCGTTTCATTCAATTGCATACGCTGATAATCTTTGTAAATTTTTTCAAGTGTTTTTTCTGATGCTTTTTCAAGGTAAGTCACAGAATGTTCAATTTCTTTTGTATCTGCAAGTTTTAAAAGTTCTTCTCGAATATTATTTTCTACTGCGCTCATTTATTATATGTAATTATTTCTCTAATTCTTTTATTTTATAATGTCCCCAAGGTAATGAGTTGATTTTATCTGGAAGGATATATCTTTTGTCATCATCAGCGCTCAGGGCGACTTTATTTACAGTCTCTGTGGTGAGAATATGTTTTCTAGAACGTATAACATTCATATCTCTACTTTGAGGAATACCAGTGTATAAACAATCTTTATAATGTTCTACTTTTAAAGATTTGTCTATTACAGATTTTTTAAGACCTTTACATTTTTTTACTTCTAAGAAGTTTTCTTTTAAGTAAGCATACAATTTTGCTCTTAAACCTATAAATTCTTTAATTTAAGTGCCACCACATTCATCTTTAACTACTCCAAGAACTTTTTTATTAAGAGGTACTCCTGTGTGACCCACAAATTCTCTAGTGATGTAAGGATTGTTTGTTACTACTTCAGAAGTATCAAACCATTCTTCAAGGTCTGGGGAAATGTCTTTGTATAAATCTTCAGTTTCTATTTCATACAGTAAGGAATCTGTGTCTGTGAAACCAAGTTTTGCTTTGTCACCATATTTTGGTTTTATGTAGTCATAGTGAAACTTTTACAC